>JAHWFP010028478.1:21013-40579 GCA_023313725.1 Lithobius niger
TTATTTAATTGAAGTGCGAACAAAAATATCATGGTGCCATGTAGCTCCAGTGATATTGTTAACCTTTACAGCTTGCTCCCAGGTGCATGAAGACGAATCAAATTTTCCCTCAGTAATTAAGGAGGTCGTGGCTTACTTATTTCATTAAAAGAAATACCGTTGTGCATACCTTCGCTTGGTGCGAGATAGCGATAGACGTTACCAGATTCTGCCAGCTTTCAGTCGGTGATAGTGCCACTTTAAGCCGTGCAAGAAAAATATTTATTCAGCGATACCAAACTTCGAGAATAAAACAACTAGGGACCGAGTATCCTGTGTCATTCATTCAATATAAACCCACTTTCCAAATTTTTAAACGAGCTGATCACTCGCCAGTTTCAATGTAAACCCATTTTTTTGCGTTGGGGGTTTTGTGCTTGCTACATAGGCAGCCTGTATTGTGGATGTGCAGAGCATGGTGTTTGTACTGTCTAGATCATGGACCATTGATCCTATAGTCCGAAAGTAGTAGGATCAACGGACCATATCTAGATTATACGCATAGGTGTTCGTCCCTGGGTTTTATAACTTTATTGTTCTTGAAAAAAGTGGGTAAAAATGTTTTCTAGCAACAACATCGTCCACTTTTCTTGTTTTCTCAACTATGTATTATTAATCTTCCACATCATTCTTGTGACATTACAAGAATATTGGTATATATCATGTTATTGCGTTACTAATATATGGCAGGAAGTAGTGTGTGCAGGGCAGAACTTACGGCCTGAAACCAAATCCGCTGAAAAAAAAGTGTTTGTAACAACAAAAAAGTTACCGCCAAGTATTTTAACACATACTCCAAATTTGGAGCCACTCTTGTGTACGTTACTGGCTGAAGGAGGTGTAAAAATGTGTAACTTGCCTCCAAAATAACCAGAATTGTAAACGACGTTGCAAAAAAGCCTCCACGTGCGAGTTTGTATCGAGTTGCAAACCCCACTCATGCTATGCTGCGAAGCCAATTTATCCATTCTTCGACTTGGCAACGAAGAGGAAAATACCTTACATGAAAACACACTAAAAAAAGGTAAAAAAAAATTAAAAAATCGAAACATTCATATGTATGATCATTTTATTAACAGTTTCCATTGGCACGGTTACCAAGACTGCTAAGAAAAAATAATTTCAAAAAAAAAAAAGAAATATTACAATCATAATGCTTAATGTTGTAGTAACATTACACCAACATCAACCGTAAACATAAACAAGAAACAGAATTAATTACTGTTTGGATTCACTCTTCAGTAACATACGCACATGTTACCATGGCAGTAACGTCAGGCATAGCATTCAAATATATATCACCTTTATAGACAGATACATTCAGGATAAAAATTAATCGTAACATGGCAAACAAATAGTTAATAAAACTGATTAGTTATCACCAAAAATCATTTTCATGTACACAGCCTAACTTCCAACAATGTAACTTCCGTCTTTGGCTATCGATAAAAGATCACGGAAAAAAAGGGGGAAAACATGACAGTGGAAGTCAAGCTCGTCGTAATATTTACAATGATTTATTTCTTTAGGGTAGATCGAAAAAAAAAAAGCTCCCTAAAAATTAAGAGTGCCCAAAAGGGGCGGTTTAAAAAATGGAAAAATGTAACGTTTTCCTACTGGCTTTGTTTATTTTTTCTCTAAATCGGAAACATTTCATGTCGAAAAGCAAGTTACCACGTAACAACTTTACGCAACTAATAGTACTACTTAAAAAAAAAAATTACTGGATTTTGAAAATTAAGTCATCATTTCGAGAATTATGTTGAAAATTACCGCTCATTTTTCACAACGAGGACACTATCAATGTCCAGCTTGTGAAAAATGAGCGGTAATTTTCAACATAATTCCCGAAATTGTGACTAATTTTGATGAGAACTTTCACAGTAACGTAACGAATAAAGGATATTGAAAACTTTAAAATTATGAGAGCGGGCAAAAACTTCATTAAAAATAAAAAATATGTTGCACGAAACTTAACTGAAAAGTAGCAATTGGAATACTAAACTGAGTTTTTTTTCAATCCACCCTATTATTACGTTAATAACACATTTACACATCTCAAGCTCTCATACGTCACTCCTTTCGTTGAAAATAGTAACGAGAGCAAAATGTACAGTCTCCTCTCGCACAGACAAGTTGTGGTTAGGACTAACATGATATGAACAGTTTATTGTCCACATAACAGACTTAATTTGTACAGAATACAAAACAGAGGTGAGGTATGGACAACAAGGTCGCTAAAAATTAATTATGTGGTTCATAGAAGCGGTACTAAAAAATGACCTGGGCGAGGGGTTTTTTTTTTTTTTTTACTCATTTCCCGATTTTTTAGATGCAGACAATGGTTTTTTTGTTTTTTACCAAAAATGTCCAGTAACTGTTATACTTCCAGTTTCAACAATGTTCAGTGTGCAAATATTGCTTTTAGCTCCCAATTTTCTAGTTTTGACAAGACTCTTCCGCTCCCTAGCAGGGCAGATCCTTAACACTCATTTTGCGGTGACCATGAAATGGAGCTCAGGCCGATATGGTCAACGGCTCCAGGAAGTGTTTGGTGAAAGTGTTGAGCCATGATCAGAAATTTTTTTTTCATATGTAGCTGAAAAACGTTTCGTGCATTAAGAAAATAAACCCAAGAATGCGCTATAGAGAACCATTTAATTAATTTTTAGTGGCCTAAGAATGTGAAGGAAATCTGGACAAAAGTGCGTTTAAGCTATGGACCAGCCGCTGGATTTGCCAACGAAATTCAGAAGGCATGCTGTCAAATTCTATAAAGAACTCATATCCCATGGACGCATCGGAATCAAAGTCACTCCCTTCCTAACAAAAATTACAGAGATACCAACAAGTTGCGATGGTTTACGCCGGGTTTTTACCAAAATGGTGAATTGGCTGACAGAAACTTTCACATTTACTTTAAACAAGGCTACATTGAATTGACCAGTATTGGAAATATCAGAAAAACTCCATTTTTTAAAAATAAATTTATCCAAAATTGACCGATTTTGACTTATTTGCTATCAGTACCAGTAAAGAAGTCTAAAGTAAGACCTGATCACAATGGCTAGTACTGATAAAAAGGGAGGGAAATGCAGTAAACCTCAAAAAATGGTTGTCAGCGATCGGTTCGCTATCTTTTCTTTAATTACAAACCAGACCAATTGAGCAAATCACAACAAATACTTAGTACTAACAAAAATGCCTTCCAGTTTCTACGAAGGACCAATTCCAATTAAAAAACCTAAGGAATACAAACAAACATATTTGGCAATGTTATAAAACGAAACATTTACTTGAGCCATATTTTAAACGCAACTCGGAAAGAAAAGCTAGCAAAACGCACAGACGTTGGAACCATGACATGTCAGTTCTTGTGCCAGTACTTTTTTGCCCATTGTCAAATTAAGTCATAGTTGTAGTAGTACGCCTAAAACGAGCTATATCCTAGACGTATGTTGCCGGACGATTTAAAGAAACATTTTTTTCTCATAAATCTGAAATTTTCTTTGCTTAGGTCACGCAAAGAAAATATCTCATGCCAAATAGGTTGCATATGACTAGGCAACCAGATATTTTAGTTTATTGTCGAACTGCAAAACAGGTACAACGAAATTATAATTTGAGAAGTTTGCTAAACAAAATATAAGAAATCGGCACGCCAAAATTCACAACTGGATTCCTACTTAATACTGTACCTATCCAGTTATGATCCTTATGTACGTAATAAATATACTAACCTTGAATGAAAAAAATAGGGAGCTAAAATGATTAAAAAGGATTCTAAGTCTTAATTTTCCTGCTCCTAAATATGTTTGAGGGTTAATTCTGGTTTTGATAAATAAATAGTGAAATATTCAAGCGATCGACTTGAAAGTGGCAGCATTCGAAATCTCACAAAAAAAACAACCAACGTGTCGTTTTCGGACGTCAAAATTTGTCAATTTTGGCAAAGTTAATGAAAAGCAATATTTCCAAAATGCAAGGAAAACAAAAAGGGTTACCCAAACATGCCTGACGGCCTTCGATGATTTATAATACTAATTATATTAAATGCCTAACCATGATAATTGTAGCATTCTGTCAATCTGTCTGTTGTTAATACAGTAGTGTTAAAGGTAAAAATTCAGAAAAGTCACATTTTTAAAAACATTAAGTAAATACTTCATTCTAAGACTGTACCGATCGTTATTTTTTCTGTCCAGTCAGCTTTTGCCACAGCCATCAATAAAACAAATATTAGCATTGATGTTGCATAATTGAAAAAAAAATGTTTGCGTGGAAATTTTAGCTACATGTGGCGGAGCTTCAGTAATCCAAGTCTCGTACAGTTTGTGCATTTGATTAAATGCACATCACTTTTTTGTGTGGAAACAAAATCTTACAGTTCACTTAAACACACCGCATTGCAACCATAACACATCGCAACCCAAACTGTCACACAGCAGCAGCACCACAGATTTTAAAAGCAAATTATCTTAAGTTACGCAACTTTGGACAAAAATCTTGGACATCTATCCCCACTGCAAGTGTTTCACTACTTTATACCCTGAAGTAGTAGCGACATCTACTGGTTCGCAGCCAAACATGAACACCACTACTTCCAGCAAAGACAGTGGCTTAACAATGCCACCGTAACATAAAAAATGCATGGTTTAGGCTGTCGGTCATCGAATTGCCAAAATGCAAACAATTCTCTACTTTGGTGAATAATATCCGTCTCTAATATGCCAAACTGCTAAAGATATCCGTCCGACAATATCTTCACCTATATTTTATGCTGTACTTTAATTTCTTGTTTTGCCAATGGGCTTAAAAAAAAAATTAATTTGCCGACGATAAAGTCATTTTTTCGTTTTCTGGTACTTGTCCGGTGGTTAGGTCCCACCTTAGGTGACGTCACTGATCCACTATAACAGAGGCAAGTAAGAACACCCATGGAAGTCTCGTTCTAGACTTCATCCAGGCAGCCTTACCTTGGTCGCATCTGGTAGAATACGGCTTCACGGAGGTAACTCATTGTAGCGAGCTGCATTTTAAAAATTCCGTTCATTAGCATTACAAACCCAATTCTTTCCATAGCTAGAATTTTTGAGGGGTAGGCCTAACACCTTCAAAAAAAAAAAAAAAAAAAATTTTTACCCTTGCTCTTACATTTGTGCCGCTCGAAGTGATAAATGTTATCGTTATAGTGGACCAGTGACGTGACCTAACCACCCAACGAGTACCAGAAAACGAAAAAATTACTTTATCGTCGGCAAATTAATTTTTTAAACAATGATTAGCAATGTTTTGGTTAATAAAAGTCGGATTTGGGTACTAAATTCGGCAATCAGTTAACCAAATTCTAAAAGGAAAAAAAACCGCCAGCTTAAACCCTGATCAAATCGATCGTTTGTCGGCCACAATTTGCCAGACAAACAATTTCCAACTGGCCCGAGTCGTCAGTTTGCTATTCGACCTGAAACGGATTATTCATATTTTGAACTCGCACTGGCTGCAGCCTCTTCGCTTACGCTACCAGCACAGAAGACCAGATGTGGGCATCAGCTACTTAGTGTAGGTGTAGGGAAGCGCCAAGTTGTAGTGGCATCGTCTGACCGCTGGGCTGTCCACCACCAAAACCGGTATGTACTCTTACTTTCGGATTACACTATCAAAACAGCAAGGCTATTGAGAGAACATCCATAATATTTGTCCAAAACTTTACCAACTTGACTAAACATGCATAAAAAGGTATGACAGCGATTCGTCAGCCAACAACACACTTTGTTAATGCTATTAATGTTAATATTAAACCAAACAATTCTTACAGGTTTATGGCAATAAAAAAATGTACATCCTGTTACTTAATAGGATCAAATCATTCAATAGCGGCACAATTCACAAATCCCAAACAGCAGACCAATTATGCAAGCGTGCAACAACTTATTTTTTCAAAATAATTATATTTAACACCTCACACAGCATTCATATACATACATTTATCATTGTGTGGGCAGGGTGTTCACGACTGAATGTTTTAAAACGATAATGTCATTTCTAATTCGTTTCAATACTGACAAAACAAATGCACTGTATTATTTCGTACAGTTTCAATACACTCAAACGTGAAGCGACTGTGAAATCAGAATAATGCGCAACTGGTGTAACCCTTTGCACATCGTTCCTGAGAGTTAACGTGCAGAACATGGCTTCGTTTCTTATTTTATTATTTATTGGATTTTTCATTATGAGCAGTTCTGACATGTATTTTTTGGGCGTTATTTTCAGTTTTGCTGTATAACTACAGAAAACTCTAAGAAATCAACTTGAAACTAGCACCGCTTAAGCGTTGCAAAAAAAAATACAGAATACAATTATCTATTGAAACATCAAAATCAGTCAATTTTCGACAAAGTTATAAGAAAAATAAATATCGGATTGATGCAGCTTCTCCAAAAAAAAAAAAAAAAAAAAGTTCCTGCAGAATTTTTTTTTGCGTGCGGCAGAGCTTCACAAGGCCAATTTAAAAACAAAGCTGGTTCTCCAGCCCCTTTCTTAGGATATCTGTGTGGGTGGATTTATTTGTTGGGCCCCAATTTGCTTATGTTTTAGATAATTATTTAAATTTTGGGTAAAATAAAGAACACTACTGGCTAATTCTGCTTACCACGTGTCCATAAAATTATTTAACGAAACATTGGGGATATTTTTTTCGTGTTTTACTAAAAGACCCCTTTTTGACCTAATGGGCCATATTTTCTGCATCTTTTTTTTTTTTTATTTCTCATCAATAAATTTGTGCGTGGAGCCGGAGAACCAACTGCTTTTTTTTTAATGGTCTAAACAATTTTTTTTTTACATCTTTAATAATCAGGCACTCTGCAAGAGCCATTACACCCACAAATTACGACTGGACTACACACAACCGCTTCGTCTCTCAACAATCACCGAATTAAAAATTAACCGTTTCATTTTTCCACCATTCACCAGTGCACAACCTACAAACACGCATATACACAGACATATATATACACTGACAAACATGGATATATATATATGTGTGCATATATAATATATATATCTATATATTTATTTATATTTTCTTTATGGAACAATGTATTTACTGTTATTAGCGAAGAGTCAGGTGGAGAATGGTTTTAGATGCTCCAGCTGAATCTCCAAGGCTATTCGCTCCTCCATCACTTCGGACAATTCTTGATTGAGTTCGCTGTTTAGCCGATTTAACATAGTGTTCTGCTCTCTTTGTAACCGGATGGCAGTTCGCAGAGACGGTTTATCTAATCTGTAACAAACAAAAAAAAAAAGGGAACTTGAATGTACAGTGTGACAGTACCGACGGCTTTTACCCGGCCGAACTGTAGGGAAATTAATAATGGCTTAATTCATAACAGAAACAATACAATTAATTAATTGGATGCATATTGCATAATATCATACATTTATTAAATGCATGAGCCGAGTATTTATTCGGATAGATCAAAACGACTCCAGATAGCAATTATAATTGGGAGTCCTTCTTCAAAGACGACCGAGAGGCGGCAAGATCATTTGAGACTGAACAATTATACCTATTGTTAGAGTTTAAAGGATGGCATTACCAGCTGACATTATTTAAGACAATTTCGTAGAACCTAAATGACTTTCTAGAAGTAAATTTAATTACGATAAGATCGTCGCTCATGATCGATCACTACGTCGAATAACAATAAGTCCCTCCCACACGGGATGGCGGCATGTACCTTCAAAGTGCCGCGTACGGGGAACAATTAATGAACCCGAATGCAACAATAGAATGATTGACAGGCGGAGAGGTCCCAATTGACGATAAGGGCCCAAGCTGTCCAAATGTTACTATATTTAGCATTTCAATAATAAATCAATCCTACAATGGATTGATCATGGCCGATAACGCCACAGTATTTAAACCGAACCTCGGAATGCGTGATATCATCCGATCACCAGCCGCTTACCTGTTGTTAGCTAGTTCATGCCAGTCGAATTCCGAAGGCCGCAATCCAGAAGTACTCCAGGCAGATTGCCGTGCCGGGCTAGAGACGAGGCATCGCCACCCAGCCGAAGCCGTGGGCCCATGGCCGCACTCAAGCTTCTATTTTGAGCTAAGTATTCTGATTGATTAGCGATAGCTAATGTTGTTTATGCTTAACTAGTACCAATCCGTACGCTGCTAAATTAACCCGAGATTCCTCTAATTAATATAGAGAATATCATAATGATTAGGTTTACCGCTCGACTTAATCCGTAATGCCATTCGTTCGACTCATTGCCGATAATTGTAATCATACAATCCAATCATAACAAATCTGTCACTGATTTAATTGGCCATATGTGGGGTCAATATTGTGTACAGCGGAGTGTTGATTAAAGGCCCAGTATAATTGTATGTTTGCTTATTATTTAGCCTACCTATTTTATACTTGATTAGTGTTTTACACAATTGTTTGCCCTTATGCCATCCTAGACAATGTTTATTCTAGTCAAATGGTCACTGGAATAGAACATTACAGAACCTAAGAGCCAACAAATTACGCCCATATCGAACGATCTTACAAAACCGATCACTTCTCTCATCGAACTCCTCACCGATGCAATGTTAAGAACCAATAGCTCGTGGGCATTAACATATCCATTTAGAGTTCAAATAAGTAAATATTTCAAAGAAAAAGGTAGGACTTTATTTGACTCAGCCCACAAGTAGTTACGAGATTTTCTGCGATTGGAAATTAGTTCTAACAGCACCTTGCATTGAATTTTGGAGGAGTGATGATTTAATACACAAATTTTGTGAATAAAAATAAACGCATTGTGTTTAACCCTATATACGCTGATTTTTTACCATGTGCTCTACCCTGCTGCGCGCATTTATTTTGTGACAGCAATATCAGTGATGTTGGCTTCCCAACAATACTCGTACGGGAAAGATGAACGCTGTACGCTGTTGTAAATAAATCCTAACATTTAAACAAAGTGCGACACATCAATGGCCTAAAAAATGTCAGCACTGAATTTAACGCACAATTTCAGAATACAGGAATCTCACCAGAATCTGGTGAGATTCCTGTATTCTGAAATTGTGCGTTAAATTCAGTGCTGACATTTTTTCGATATGAGCTTTCAGAGTAAAAACCGCTACGGTATTTTTAATCAATGGCCTAAATAATAAATATAAAAGTATTTTCTCTTTACCTTGTCATTGTTGTAGCTTGCAAACAAATCGATCAGTCACTAGTTTAGCGGTAGCCGGCATGAATGTACTTCTACTTCCACGTACGATTGTTGTAAGACGGGAGGGCGATTACTTCTCCGCCGCCGCCCGCCCGCCTGCCGTTTGCCCGCCGCTGTTTTGGACAGCCTCCTACTGCATGGTCTAACACTACAGTTCCGTATTACAATTCACTTTTGTTGCTCAGCCAGTCCAACAATGGTTTTATGTTACAGCTGTTATCACTTAATCCTTTTTTACTGTTTGAATCGTCAGCCCATACGTAATAATCCACATCGCTTGGGCGCAATTCTCTTAGACGATAACGCCAACAACGGGCGGCCATCATGAATGGCTCGCAAATTGCTGCCCCTTGAGAATGAGAGTACGGCGCGAAAATTGAAATAATACGACGGGATTGGTTCGTCTTCTTGATGTTATCTAATGCCGATTTGTTAGGTGATAGTCCATTGGCCAATTCCTTTGTTTATTTCACATTAAGAAGCAGTACTAGCGAATCACGAGCTGCCTTGTTCAGACGTCATCAGCAGCCCGATATCGGGCTCAACGCGTGTTCTGCAACAATACTGCACGCCCGATTTCGGGCGCAACGCGTATATAGGGTTAAAGATAAAAGTTAGGTAAAATGTTACGGTGGAGTTAAAGCCTCGCCTAAATGTCACAAATTTACTGCAACATCCCATGGGAGTTTCATACGCGATTTACGGTACTCTATGTATAGGCCTAATTCTCGACCTAATTACATGGTGTCATACAGCAGAGTGCCAGCGTATATCCAATGTTCGATAATTTCCATTAAAAAATTGGTTGTCCTTTTTTTTTTACTGATTAGCCGCCCCCCCCAGGGGGGGGAGGGGGGGGGGGGTGGGGGGTGGGGGGGGGGGGGAACCCCGCCTAGGTTTCAAAATTACAAGTTTCTCCCCCCCCCCCACCCCCCGCCACTCCAAAATTCAGGCGAAAAGAACGTACTTCGTGGGAGATCGAGACATCGTTAGCGAGGGCCCCTTCTCATCGGTGACTCCATCCACCCATCGTTCACCTGCAGCAGTTTCTTCTTTGGAATTAATTGTATCGGGACTCTACAAAAAAAGAAGAGCTGCATTTCAGTAAGCTATAAATACAATTATTGTCAAATGCGTGGATCGGATAAAGACTAAAGGCTTTAGCGATTCGTATAATATCGCAAGTAGTCTCAACATGAACTTGTATAACCCTAATCCTTACTTTAACAGCAAACATATTTAAAGACGTGTACCTAATAATAGGCAATACCCATTTTTTTTTTCATGAGACGATACCAGACCTCAAATCATGTTATGTGTTCGTGTGGAAAATCAAAAATACGTTTTTCTGAGATTTTTCAGTCGTGCCTTCAAAAGCAAAAAATTACTCTTTTGTTGTTTGTTTGTTTGCCTGTGCGAGTCAAAGCCGTTTAAAAACTGAAACAT
The DNA here is from genome assembly GCA_023313725.1 of Lithobius niger. Taxonomy (NCBI): domain Eukaryota; kingdom Metazoa; phylum Arthropoda; class Chilopoda; order Lithobiomorpha; family Lithobiidae; genus Lithobius; species Lithobius niger. The sequence continues at coordinate 31,748 of JAHWFP010028478.1, forward strand.
TTATCAGCTAACCTCATCTGAGAAGGGGACTGAAAATGAGGGCCACAAATCGAAACCCTTTGTCCACCTCGAGAGATGTCTTGTGCGATAGACAGTGACAGTGACCTTCAAACAATGGTCAATCGATTGGCAACTTCCGTTGTCTCAGGACAAGTGTATTGCTTTGTAACTGGGAGCCTAACAACCCCAACCTTATGTACAAACTGGCAGGAACGAAACTTGAATCGAAAACCGTGTGTCGCAGATCTAGGAGTATGGATTACGTCGGACTTTAAATACACGGTTCATTGCCACAAAATTTCGGCTCTCACTTTTCGCAGACTGGCCGTGGTCAATAAGTGTTTCGTCTCCTCATGTATTAAAACTCGTGTTTGGGCCTTTCGGATGTTTGTTCGTCCGTTCCTTGAGTACGCGAGCCCGGTTTGGTCGCCGTATCTTCTCCACGATATTAATTTGCTGGAATCGGTACAGAGAAGTTTCACTCGTAACCTGCCCGGTCTACGTGCACTTTCCCAGGGTAAATCTGCGGCAAACTGGTCTTGAGGCGCTCGAATTAAGACGACTGAGGGCCGACCTCAGTCTTACATACAAGATTGTTCGGGCTATTGGCTGTCGATCTTCCTTTCTTCGAGCGACATCCATTATCATCAACTCGGGGGCACTCCCTCAAGTTGCGTGTTCAATCCGCAAGCAAGGATTGCCGCAAACATTTCTTTACGCTATGTGTTACAACCATTTGAAATGGCCTCACGGACGATATTGTAAACGAACAAAAGTCACCAGAAAAACGCACACTTTCACAACAGAAGACACTCACACTGTCTAGCGAATTTTCGATAGTTACCTGCTATCTTAAAGTTAGTTTGGACTCTGTTTACATCCCTGTTGTGAAAGTGTGCGTTTTTCTGGTGACTTTTGTTCGTTTATAATGGAGTTTCACAGTACGAAATCTAACGATCTTTTACGATATTGTAACTGCTCCAACAACAAACATTTTTATTAAATGTTTAAAATTATTCTCATTGACACACTGTCTACTGTGCCTCTACCATTAGAGCTCCTGGTATACATGTCACCCTGTTTAACCAATTTACCTGGACCGGTGTTAGTGGCATGCCCTTCCGTTATCCACCCTCTCACGAGGAAAATTGTATTATTATTATTATTATAAAGTGAACCAATTATCCAGTTCACTGGGTATAAGTCTGAAATTGAAGGACAATTGTTATTGCTGAAAAGGCCTTGGACTAAAAAGGAACACCTATGAGGTTCTGGTGGGAGGGTCTTGTTTGGGGAAATAAAAGTGAAAGTTTGTAAGTAAACGTTATCCATTCTGCGTTTGACTAGTGAGATGTTTGGATCGTTGATGTAAATATGTAGTGGGTAAATAAATAGTTGTACTTAAAAGTATTGTGTATGACTGCACTACATGAAAGAAGTGAAGTAGTTGGGTTGACGCAACTTGTAATGCTAAGTAGATGGTGGCAGCCAAAGCAGACCATCGCTCTTATCCTTCAAACATACGACAGATAAACCAACCCGTAATCGGACGTTAAGTGAGAAGTCAAATCACAACAATCATGATGCCACAATAGCAGACTGCGTAAAATTATTATGCAGCATTTCGTAACCGGTGAGTCAAGAGGCTGGCCGTGGCCAAGCATGACAACGCATGGGGTAGCATTACTCCTATGTCACCATAAACAAAACAACGTAGCATGATTAGAAGAGACAGTATAACAAATTTGCGTTGAAATTAAACGTTCTTAAAAATCTTCACCGAGATAAAATGTTCATTGAATGATCACTAAAAATCATTGCAATGTTCATTGAAATGAAATGTTCACTACAATATTCACTAAAATGAAATGCATACTGAAATGAAACCTTCGTTGAAATGTTCACCGGAATTAATACACATCGTGGCATGTCGCCCACCACGATTCAATAATACTAACGTATTCTAACTAGATAAACTATATCTGAGCTTGGCAACAACTAAACAATTGTGTCTTTTACAGCTACGGTAACTTGCCTGTTTTCAGGCCTCTGAGGAAAAATAAATGCGACAGAAAAAGCTGTATCACCTGACAGCATAAAAGTCGTTATTGGTGTGACACAGTTTAATGTTAGCCAAATGGCTAATTTTACGAAAACAATTTCTTCCACGCGATGAATAAAGCTATAATTCTGCAGATAACTATAGTTTAACCGTGGTCCGTGGCACGTGCCTTTTGCTGGTTTAGGTGTAAAGGGTAGCGTAAATGCAAAATTACGAATCAATCAATCTCAATACTACTTTAAGGGCAGAGTTGCAGCATTTTGCTTCAATAATACATCAATGAACAACATATTTTGCTTAAAACAATGGACACGAGGCGTGAGTACTCAGCACAACAGCATGAATGTTGCTTTTCCCACTGCTAAATAATACAAGTACAGGTGAACCAATAAACAGTTTTTTTGTTTGTTCTGTTAGACATTCAATATTCGTAATGTACATATGTTAAACTGACAGCGAGATCAACAACTTCTTTATTTTCCAACAAATTCTCTCACACATAGTTTGTTCCACATTATGTTTTCAGAAAACCGACTGGATGACGACTCGTTTCCTTGCACTAAGAGTGCAAAAACATGTGAATATTACACTTGTAGACTCAACATAGTTACTGTTAGAGTTTGCAAATGGGATATTTATGGATTTTTTGCACTCATAGTGGGAGAAAACGTGGAGTCATACAGTCAGTTTCTGAAAACATAATGTGGAACAAAGTATAGTTTTAAAAAAAAATTTGATTGCACTCCAGGTCAGCGATACAAACTTCCCGGGTTGAAAATGTTCTCTTCACATTTACAAAATACATAAAGCATGTACCAATAATCACAACAAACTTTACAAGCCAATAATGAGAGGCAAAAAAAAATATGCTAAAATTAGCTCCAGGAATACATTCGCAGCAATGTTGATGAGTATTAACTTACCTTAATAGCGTGGTTGGCTGGAAGGGATGTTGTTGCACCTGCCGTCGTTTTACCACCATCTATACAATAAAAATTCTATACTTTAAATCACTGTTACCGGTTGTTGGCCGTTTGTTTGTTTATAACGTGCACATTGAAAGATTAAAAAACTGAAAATTGCAGTTTTCAGCACGTTTAATAGAAATTTCGGCTTAATTGAGCTAGTCACAAATTTCTCTGCCACAAATAGCCTACTCAACTCGGCCGGCAATCAACTAATCTTCGACTAAATGGACCAAAATGAAGCAAAGATTATCACTGCGTAGGGACACAAAAAATAACCACACAATGTCACCCCGAAAACCTGCCGTCACTGCCAAACACTAAAATTTCCACGAAAATATTTTCAATCCTATCCGCTATAATTTTTTTATGTGAGCCGAACAAAATTCTATAAAATGTTTCTATAAGTTTTGTGGCTTATTGGCGAAGAGTAGCCTATAAGGGACACACAATTGCAAAGTGTTGGTTGGTTTGCTGGTTAGTTGCACTTCTGTAGTCTGGGTGGAGCCCAAATGAAAGGTTAGGGATTGGAATGAAATTTGCTACATCGCTTGAATCCGCAAAAAATATTGTAGAGCTAGAATTTGCCGTAAATCAACCAATTATTACAGAAGAAATTACATTTTTTTTGAATTTATCAATCTAACACTCACTATGTCTGAATGCTATTACCGTCTACGCTGTGTACTGTTTTTGCATAACACTCACAATTGTAAATTTGTAATCCTAAATAGTTAAGGAATTCCGACGAAGTTACACCGTGTTGCTGGCAATTGGTGTGAACTTTAAAAGCACAACAAATCGAAAGTGTTGCTTCCTAATAGCTAATAACCTTTTTCAACATTAACTCAATGACATAACATTTGATCGTCATATTTAGCCACTACAGAAGGACAGGCCACCATAAAAAATAAAAGGATTTCGATAACGACATACATTAGCTTCATTGGAATAAAGAATGCTTGGATGAATACCCTTTAAAATGGCAACAAAAGTGGCGTTTTCATTAGCGATGGAAATCCCGAACATGAAACCTGAAATTGCCGTATCGTGGCGAAGCGGATTATACAGGAGTTAACTGAAAGGTCTGGCCAAACTATCAGGGGTGTGGGCGGTAATTAGAAATAAAACTAAAAGTCCGATGAACATGGGTCCAGAAAGCCACTCGTCTTTCGTTCCGTCCCCCCCCCTCCTCCGCTAAAAAAAGTTAGGGGTAAAATGTTGCAATTTCCCCATAAATTCCTGCCTAATCTTTCCAAACCACAATTGGCATATCCTTCTTGCAATTTCATTATTTCGTAATGTAAATGCTAATGTGATGTACCTATAATTGAGTGGATGGGGCCAAATGGAGGTGGGGAAAGAGAGAAACCTTAGTTTTCTGTAACAAACTACGCGTAACCATGGAATAAAGAAGGAAACGTTGATAACTGCAGTGTGGCCGAAATCATTTTACACAGGATACAACAAAGAACACTCGTTTTTCGAAACGTGGCTAAAAAGGAAGAAGTCCAGTTGAGATGCAAAAATAAACTAGTGGTCGTAAGAAGTCCTATCCAAAAGCTTCTTGGCTGGTTGAAATGTGACCTAATATCAGGAGAAATGTGGCTATTAAACGAGGCTCAACGAGATGCGGAAAAAAAAAGAAATCTACTACAGTACACTAACTAGGCCGAAAATATGCTGGACATTGAGTAGGTCCTCGATGTGAATTTTTGCGTAGTTTTAGTGTTGTTTTGATGACGAATTAACTAGGTTGTATCAATGTTTCCCAGCAAGGCTGGTAAGGCTGTGTTGGGTAGCCATGAAGTGCTGTGTTCGTTGTGATTTTTGGCCACAACATCAGCTTTGCAGAAAAGCTAAAGATAAAGGGGGAAGGGGGGGGGGGGGGGGGCGATAGACAACTAACGCCATTACTGACAGAAAGACTTAGTGGAGTTACGTAACCTGATAAGTGAATTCCAAGAAGCAACATTTATTTTTAATCGCCATGCTTTGGTGGAAGAAGTCATGCTTTTAGCGATACTGGTATTGGAACCGAAACCTATATTTTTTTTGTGGTTCCAGTATCGGCACCAAATGGAAAAAATGGTACTGGTACAGCTGTTTCAGTTAAGACCAGAGAGTCCCCCCCCCCCCCACACCACCACTTCTTCGTAACTGGTTCACAGTTAAGGCGCAGTTAGTACTTTTAGCCTCATTTTTCAGTGCTCAACGGTGGCCGAAACATTTTTGGCGGCTGTTTGACTGACTTAGAAAAATGGTGCGCAGCAACTAGTGAGGGATAAACGTTCAGCCAATGATACCAAAACTGCATGACTAAATAGGGATCTACATGCTAGTTTACGGATTTCAGAAAAAAAGGATACGTACGGTTCAACTCCGGCCTCTTGTACACTTCGAATGCGCCAGCCTTAAAAAGAACAAATGCAATTACTATTAGCATCGTACATTGTACTTAATCGCATGAGCAGTCAGTCTTGCCCACGTACGCATAACAAACAAGCTACTTTCAGAATGCTAATAATCAGAACCAGCTTAGCTCACATACAAATGCTGTAGCAAGGGTGTGCGATTTCAAACGAAGGAGAATCCAATTCCAACAGCTTGACACAGTGCACTGCAGCCATATTGTCCCGAATGCAAGTATTTTTTTTCTAGAGTTCAACATTTTAAACTGTGGCATTATCTTACACTCAAAGCCAAACCCGTAACTATCAAATTGTAACCGATATTGATGTTTCCATGCAACATTTGAGTCGTTATTTCAATAGCTATCCAACGGTGATGACCCCAAGCCAGTGGTTTGATTTTTAATTACAGTACACCTCTTTATAACACACAACCTAGCGTGCCAAAGCTCTTAATACGGAAGATTTCCATACAGCAAACTGCGAGTTACGTGATATCAAAACTCCTTATTTATACACAGTTTACTACCCGACAAATAAAAAACTGCATTCTATATTTTGATTGTACGGCGAGGACAAAGTGGACAAAGTAGCAGTGGACTTTGGTTTGACTGCATTTTGTAGTACTGTTTTTGTGTGCGTCGTACTTGTTGGAACTGTTATTTCAGCTTCTTTCATAAAGGTCCCCATCCCCATGTCCATGGAAAATTTAGAACCTACTACACAAATGCTTTTGTGTGAGATGCGTTTGTGCGAGTGGGGTGGTCGGACTCTCATTCGTTTGAAATCGGCTTAGGATTATGAAAGAATAACAAACTAAGAAATCCACTGTAACAACACTGTTTCAAAATAAAACTGTGCAAAGCTGAACCCCGCTACCCGAAACAAAATCAACTTACCTTAGCATAAAGCAGCACCTAAAACATTTTTCACTGAACCGGTATGCTAGTCACAGACTTATCTGTAACAATCAGTGGTCAGCAAAGCTTAGGACACTGGCTAATCCAAGTGGCCGATCTTTTAACGATTTCTGACCACTGGTTGTTAAGAGCCCAAAAATACAAAAGACTAATGGATTCTTGCGTAAGCAGCTTCACTCGCTCTTGGTTTTGATACTGGGTTCGTATAGACTACGAACAACAACCTTTTCCACTGTTCACACTGTCAAGGGGCATGGTTTCACTTTCCATACTTATCACAATGCACTTTTCAATACATAAGTGACAAGGCACTGACACACCTAACAATTCTGTTGTATCCAAGATTCAGGTCGTCTCAAGGCGTATAAAGTAAGGCTGTGCCGGTGCCACTTTTTCCGATACCGGTTCGATACCGGTGCGCATTTACCCGGTTCCGATCCCAGTACCGGTACTATTGGACATGTGCCGATGCCGATACCAAGCCGATGTCAACCGATAACTTAATAAACAATACAGAACGTGTTGATACGTCAATAATTTAATGGTGTAACAAACGTAGCACTTTTACAAAAGAATTGTTTCTTAACAATTTGTAGCTCAACAAATTCATGTAATTTTTTTTCAGTGTTGACTGTAAACATTTTATACTTATAAGCCTTTCCTTTACTGTCTTAGTTGTATGCTAAATAATTTCAAAATATTTTATTAAGAAACTTATAGGTTGCTTAATTTTTAGTAGCATTGGGAACAATATGCCATATTAGTCATGTATGAAAACGCCGATGCCGGTACTTTTTTCGATACTTGTTAACCTGGTGCCGATCTGATACCGGTACCAGTGGTACCTGCACAGCCTTAGTATAAAGTAAGGCTCGGCCGATACCAACTTTGACTGATCCGATCCGATACCGATACGGTCTGATGCTACATCACCGATGCCGATACTTCAATGCATTACTTCCAGCAAAGTTAATGTTTCTTCCATTTCCAGAAACAAAATTTGATGAAAAATTCCGAATCTCAAAGCTCAATGAGCAAGCATCTTGAAGTAAAGTGAGTTTTTTGGCACCCGTTTTTGGTTTTTGTTAAATAATTTGAGAACAACTGAAGCTATTGCTCTGAAATTAGGACCATTGGAAAGCTCTCGAAAAAAAGGTCAAAATGGTTTAGTAACATCAAAAACGGACAATTTTTGGCGAAGATATCGCAAAAACTGATACTTCACCAAAACAGTTAGCCGAGACGGATCCGATACCGATAGTATCGGTACCGATGCCAATATCGGTATCGGCCGACCCTTAGTATAAAGTCGTACACTCTCCTTACAGAAATATGCAGCAACTGCATGACGTACGCTAACAACATTTTGGTTATTCAACTTAGGCACACTTTAATGCCAAAAGTAACTGACTCTTTAATTCCCCCTCTGCGGGCCCCCCCCCCCCCCCAAAAAAAAAACCATCTGACTACGTAATAAAATTTCTTGCATCACTTACATTTGTGAATAGCTTACTTGGTTCATATACAGTAAAACCACGGTAGCTCATAGATCTTTTAAAATTTTAACGTTACATCCGGGTTATCTTTATACACGAATCCCGTTCTTGAAATTTTTTAAATTAGTCTTCGTAAATAAAACGTTGTGTCAGACACACGTTCCTACCTTGGACAAAACTACTTCCGTGTGCTCTACCCAACAGCTCTTAAGTCTTTTTCTCGAGATTGTACCAGCGACAAGTTTGACAAGACTGACATAAGTTGGGTTAAATTAAAAAAAAAAAAAGAAACAAACTCAGCTCCTGCAATCAAGAGTGCAACCTGCGATGCCGTAAAAACAAACCACCACAAAACGCACCAAGCATTGAAGGAAAAGTAAAATCGTACCAGTGAAACAGACACAGGTAGAATCAAACTGCTGTTGGGGCCGAGCCGTTTGGACTAGTTTATCCAATTTGCTTTATATACGAAAGACTACTAAAAAAAAAACTAAAACCTGGGATGTGCTATCACTAGGGAATGTATGGTACAAAAAAGTTGAGGAAATAAAGAAATAGTTAAATTAACGCCCCTTTTCAGATTTCGAGCCAAACAGAGTACAAAATTTGTATTCGAAGCTTCCACACTCAATTCAATTCCAGTCTAATGCTGTTAACTTCGCCCGGTTTATACTTTTTTTAACATTCCAACACAAACTGATTGGCTCTACAATAGCTTTGCAGGGGTGCAGATTAAAATTAGTACCGTAGTTCAAACCATTTCCAAGTTATGCTCTTAAAAATTACAAACCATTACTCAACAAGAAACTACACTCAATTAAGTGTCAATTTACTTCTTATTTCCTGAAAGACTGAAAAGAATTTGTAAATAAAACTATGCTCAAATACTCAAAACTTGGCTCTATTCTTGACTCTCGCTGCAAACTTGGCTCGGCTAGAAAACTACCGTAAATTGTGTATTAATGCCCACGTGAAGTT
>JAHWFP010028479.1:4382-14610 GCA_023313725.1 Lithobius niger
AAATAATGTGACCCCCACCCCCCTCCCAAAAAAAATGCTCTTTTCGTATAGCTATTGAGAGTCTACAGATGACTTGTCTGTAGCCAAGATTAGTGCTGTAGCCAAATTAGATGAGTAGTCTCCACACCGACAGTAACTATTAGTTGTAAGAAAACGTGTCTCGTTTTTAAAGAAAAGACACGTTGGGTTAAAAATGTTCTATAAAATGTTCCTTACACCCATCTCTTGTCGAGATTCATATAATAAGTATGATGAACACACTGTTTGCTTTTATGCCCCCATCCATAACATAGTCTTCAGTCAGAAAGACAGAAGAAGCCAAGAAATCAGATGCCAAGGCTTTTCTGCAAAGTTCTTTGCAAAAACTATACTTGCAGTTTTGTTACCAATAGCTTCAAAACCTTGTAAACAGTCACATCATGGGGGGGGGGGGAGAAAAGCAGTTTTTCAAAATGTTGAGAGTTGAAATTTCGACTTTGGAGGCCCAAAATGTTTTTTCTCTTCCATTTTGGTCTGTGTGTTTTTGACCCCCCCCCCCCCTTGATGAGACCTGAAAAATTTCGACCTCCCCCTCCCCGAGACGGTTCAAAAAATTCATGATCCCCAATTTTATCTGTCTTCTCCCCAGCGATAAATAATGACCGGTCCCTTACCGAATCGGTTTTGGGGCTGCCTTTCAGGGTGCGGTCATCCCGCCAAGAGTGAGCCAAAAAACCCAGTTCATTCGAAGCCAAGACCAAACGCAGTGAGCGAGCGGTCTTACCACACAAACTCTCACCGCCCACATTCTATCAAATGCCATAATCCGGAGATGTTCTATTAAAGGAATCACTCCAAAACGATAAAACAAGCGGTCTGAAGATTACATTGCATTAAGGTTTGTTCTATAAATACCCTGACGAGTTGGGGGGCGGGAGGAGGGCAGAGCAACTCTTTTAATGCGTTTAATTCACCCCCTCCTGGTAATAGTTTGTGTCGGCCTGGCCAATTCGTCCAATTCTCTCGCGTGGCTGGTTTCACGAGTCTGCCCGCAAAAGTGAGACACGTCTTCATCGGCCTCACTGCACGTACGTCCACGGGACGGACAGACAGACACTCCAGCCGCTGCGGGCAATGGCACAAGAAAGAGGCCATTACGACCAAATGGTGCAACTCGGCGCCCGTAATGAATTCAATGCCTGCTTGCCCCAACGGCTGTCCTGAAGAACGCCATCAACGACACACTCACTAGTGCCAAGACAAACGCCCAACTGCCAACTGCTCACAATCAGGCTGTCATCACGGATAAAGCTGAGCTCAACTTGTTAGCCAACAAGCCAATCGGAGCCAAGCCAATTACACTTATAATCATCATTTCGGCAGTTTTAAACCTTTAGTTATCTCTGGGTTATAAGCATATACAATCCACATGGTAATTATACTTATAACATGGGCTGTTGTCCCCACTTCTAACTTACATAACTTCTTCTTTCAGCATATAGGTGAGACTCAGGAAGTAGAAGATTGTTCTTACGTAAGCTGGGTGATTGTGTTTTTTTTTTTTTTTTACATACTATCTTGCATTGTGGAAATATCCCATGCTTATCCCCCATACAGACTTGACCACCCGTTTTTTTCTTCTTTTGAAAAATGCTTTCGAACTCACAATTGGTTTCTTTTTGGTATGAACCATGCTGATGAAATCAGACTGCAGGAAAAACGAGTGGCAATGGGATAACGAAAGAACAAAACATCTTTGCTAACTCGCAAGGTTTTGCCATAAGGGCTTTTATGCAGAAAGGAATTGAGATATTGCCCTTACTCTACTTCTTCTTCAGATAAACTATTCAGTTTTTTGAAAGCTTTTGAGTACAAAACTCCTACAAAGTTCAGCGTTACCAGATGACCCGCGTCCAATGCTAAGTGACAGTATAGTTGCCAACTTAACCAGTTTAGCTCGCATCTCATCTACTTTGACAACCAGCATGATAAAGTTGAAACCGATTATAGGCAAATTAAGAGCCGAAGATGGTCAAGTTGACAACTGTTGCATACCTTGACAAGAGATGCGAATCTTCAGGAATTTTAGACGGCAAAGCCGAAATCCATATTAGCACGTATGAGCATTTTGAAGTCTAGAATAGCGTCAGAAGAATGCAAAAGATTTCGTAACTGGTGACAAAAAATACAAAATTGACCCCTATCCCGAAAGCCTTTGTTCATCGCACTGCTCAACGCTGATCGTAAGATTAGTGATACAATGATCCTTGCATCGGATGTCGGAAATCAGCATTTTTTGGTTACGTCGGTCATGGGAGCATCGGTATCACTTTTAGGCATCAGATGTTGAAACATCGGAACTCCAGAATAATTATACTACATTAGTTTGAGACTATCGCTATAGTAATTAATTTCAGGACCCTATTTTTAAGGCTGGCAGAAACTTGAAGCTTTTATGTGAGAAATCGAATTGTTGTGGACACCATGTACTTCATGAAGAATGTTGCATTTTAGTATCTTAGTTTAGTTATTTTCACTTTACTTTCTTAAACGTCCGAGCACATCGCTGCATCTAGATAGAATTCTCTACGGGTTTTGCATTGCCTCTTTACCATACTTCTCAAAATAGTCTTAGAGCGAAATTGTTGGAGTGGTGTGCTAACACAAATTGCCTAGTTTGTTCTTGAAACCCATTCACTACAACAAGAGGCCATCAGGTTTGTTTAGAAGAGGTGTATCTGCCGTGGGATCAGCTTCGAACATTCGTTTGGAACATTCGCGAAGTAAAAAAAATAAAACATAAGCTTGAGGAGACATAAAAAAACTAAAGAAGGGCAATGTTTATGGGGATTTGCGGGTGGACACGTGTCACCGACATGACCCAAGTAATGGTGATTGGGGGTAGCAAGTTTGGAGGACATTACGGATATAGAATTGGAAGCTACATCGCAGGAAATAGCACGCGCTCACATAACACGAGCTACAAAATCCTGCCAAAAACGTCGTCCTCCCACACTTGACAAAATTGAACGACAGAACCACGTTACCATGGAGAGAAGAGAAGCAGAAATGTGTCCAATTCTCGCCCGTGATCAGAGACGATCTCGCTCGCCGGGCAACCCACTGGTATGGCCGAGTTGTTGACACTCCCCTCCAGCACCCAATCCACCCAACGATAAAGCCCCATGCTGTTCAAGCTCACTCGACTCAAAAGCAAGAGAAACCAGCGGTGGTAGGGAGGATTGAACAGCTCCACCCCCCTTGCTCAAAATCGATCAGTCCGGGTGACAACGAGGAAGACGACGACGACGAATCGCAGCTGATTCAATAAGTCGGCATTACTTGGTTCGAGTGAGACTCTTCCAAGCTTGAGCAAGTGTAGCGCTGCGACTTTGACGAGAAAACTATGAGTCAGCAGCGTTGTTGACCCCGAGTCAACGCCAATGCCAAGCAACGAGTCTCTCCGACTTTCCTCTCTCTCTCTCTCTTTCGCTTGTTCACGGCTTTGAACTGCCTCGATAAACAAGGAGGCCAAAACGTACAGAAAGAGAAAAGATAGACAGACGGGCAGATCAGGACAAACAACGACCCAATGACGTCTGCATGGCACAACACCGGAAACGGATCAAGCAGTTACCAAGCTTCCGGATTTATTCGTGCTCTTCCGCCGACAACTTTGCGCATGCTCCTCCATTGACACTTCAATTTATTGAAGCGACGGAAACCACCTGCACATCACACATACATAACAGACACACGACAGACACGTGTGACGTGACGTATAGAACCACACAATGTTGGTGCATTGCACCCATCTGCTGGGCAGGCCTATCTAGACACAGCTGCAGGAACACAAACTTTCAAAGCAAGATAAAAGCAGGAACTCAAACGTGTCAAAAACTTCCTCAGCTCAAATAACGAATGATACACAGACTTGCTATAGTGGTTCTAGGCTTATGGATACACGAAGTGTGGCGTACAACACATCCAAGTTCATTGCGAATGTTACAGAAGACATTCGACCTACAACTTACTCTAAAATCACACACATGAGCACATAATCCATAGTTTGATGAGCTGAGTATCAAGGTTAAAGGGACATACATCCTTCCGGTTTGTCGTGAGACTCGTTGGGACTAGCGTTAGCAACATTTACACAGGTTAGAGTTAATGTCGCAAAATCATCTCACACGAAAGAAAAAATAAGAACATGAATGTGTTGGTAACATTTACATAGGTTTGAACTAATGTCGCAATACTGAGACATACAAGAAAGCCAACATGGATGCATGGACTTGTGTTTTTAATTGTAGAAATTGACTCCATGACGAAAGACGGTTTTTGTTTTTGTTACAGCCAAATGAGTATTTATTTGTAACTAAACGGCAATATTTTTATTTCGTCGCCCTCTTTTAGTTTCAACACACAAATGGACTATGTTTACTGTACTTGCTTAGTTAAAGTTTTACTGTACGACTTTTTTTTTTTTAATTAACATTGTTTTAAACTTTAAAGCCCACATCAAAAGAACTGTGGAAGTTGCTTAAAAGCCCAACACAAATAGAGATGGTATTTGCTTTGCTTAGAACTGTTTATAACTTAACCAATCATTGTGGTCGCCTTATACACAATTCTCTTAAGGCGACCAGTGTTAATTTTAGTGTTAATTTCTTGTCTTAATGACGTAATTCCAAAATTTTTATATTCAACTGTCAGCAAGTTGAACGTTAAGAAAAGGTCTTTACTTTTTTGTGGTATTGTGATTTTATTCATGGGGTCTGCCATAAAGTTATTAAAAACAACAACGAATATTGCACTATGTGAACCTGAAAGTATGGAAATTTTAAGTTTCTTAGTATATCAGTGTGAAAAAAAGTTGCTTGAAAATGCCATCAACTTGCACAGTGTGGGTCTCTTTGCTCGATACATTAGTAACAAGAGAATTGTGTTATGTTACTAATGCATCAAGCAAGTTGATGCAAGTTGATGGCATTTTCAAGCAACTTTTTTTCAAACTGATATACTAAGAAACATTAAATTTTCCATACTTTCAAGGTTCACATAGTGCAACATTCGTTGTTGTTTTTAATAACTTTACGGCAGACCCCATGAATAACATCACAATACCACAAAAAAGTAAAGACCTTTTCTTAACGTTCAACTTGCTGACCGTTGAATATTAAAATTTTGGAATTACGTCATTAAGTCAAGAAATTAACACTAAAATGAAACTGGCCACATTCATAAACATACACAGTATGCGAAATTGTGCTAAGCAAACGAGAACTTGTTTTCACAGTGCAAATGAATAATTGCATCAGATGATGGTTTTACTCATAACTCTGTTACAGAAATAAACTCCGTGTAAAATGTCTTTCACTCGTGGGTTTTACCACCGACCTTTTCAGTTAATTGTATGAACGTGAGGAAACCACACATATTTAAAAGATCAACGACTTTTCTTCGTGCGGACGCTTACAGCCACCACATCACACGTCCGTCCATAGCGGATTTCCACGAAATTTCGCGAATGACTCCTTTAAAAAGCAATTTGTTTTTACTACAACGCTTTAATTTCCAAATGAAAACTACAAAACTTTTCCTTGATACAAGAATTAAAAAATAAAATAAACTCAAGCTTAAATGAAAAGGCGACCACCTACCGCTCCAACCAGCCACAGCCATCCTTTTATTTACCTCTCAGAACCTTGTTTACAGCCGTTACTCCGCTACACCTTTAATTACCAACGTTTATATAAATGTAATTAACGTTTTAGCCAGCCAGATCATATTAAGTCCCATTAAGAGTTGACCGCAGGCGCTGGCCCTGAGGTCACCCTTTTACAAGTCTAATCCGGAATCTTTCTCCTTTTTTCTGCCCGTGTTATTCGTGTGCAAACGGAATCCTCTCCTTTGCTTTCTCATTTTCTTTTAATAGCCAGATAATGCACCAACCCGGTCTTAATCAGGCTGCGTATTAAAAATAGCTCAAATCACGTGTTAGGAAACCACGGGAGGGCGCAAGAATTAAGAAGGCAAAAGGAGTGGGGGGAAGTTAAGTAATATTTGAAGGCAAGCATGGTGATTGTCTAGCTGCAGGCGGCGTTCCTGTCTCGTGGCAATTAAAAGGATACCAAACAAATTAGCTGCTGCTTGGGCCTTTGCGCGCAACTCAAACATTTTAAAATTTTGCCCGTCCACCTGCTGTTACTAAGGATAGGATTGGGATTATACACTCCAACCCAAGTTAAAGAATGGGGAGCACAATTTTAAAGGATTCATGTCGTAGAGGCGAGCCAAACATGAATGCTACAAATAAATTCGCAATGTACTGTGACGTAGTAACGAAGGAATAATATAAACAGTAGCAATCAACATTTCCATGCCTAAGCACACCTCCTCGGCCGAGTCGACGGGATTTCATCGCACGTTACCCAATTGCCCGTCTTGGCTCCGAACCATCCAAATCCAGAGCTCGACGATTACTGTCTTGGGTCACGGGCTTCAAACGGTATATAGCAATTTTGCCGAGTAAGTTTTTTAGCTCGCTGCGGCTAAACATATAACATTAGAATCCGCAACTCATAAAAAATTAAGGACGGAAAAGCCAAAGGCTCAACAAGAGTTAAATAAATACAAATGCAAACCTATTTACGTTGCCTTTTGGAGTTATATGTCAGACTCCCTAAGCGAGGAATCGAACCCACGACCTTTGGTTTCAAAGGTCGTGTGTTCGATTCCCTGGTCAGGCAGTCTGTTCTTGGTCAGTCATGTAAAATATGCTAAGAAGAAACATTTGTCTCATGAATCACAAGCCCAAAATCGAAACTATCTTGAGTTACTAAAATGGTAAATAGTTTCCACTTTTTGATTTTTCGTGGTTTCCATGTTTTATTACTGTAGCTGTACAGGCATAAAATAACAGACGAAACCGTTTAATTATTCAGGTTATTAAGAAGAGGGTAGTTTTGTGTTATGTTTG
The DNA here is from genome assembly GCA_023313725.1 of Lithobius niger. Lineage (NCBI taxonomy): Eukaryota > Metazoa > Arthropoda > Chilopoda > Lithobiomorpha > Lithobiidae > Lithobius > Lithobius niger. The sequence goes on from JAHWFP010028479.1 coordinate 11,344, forward strand.
CAATCTTCATTTCCAAGCCTTAAGCAAAGAGAAGTAATTAAAGACCCCGACGTTAATGGCACCTGACCTTAACCTCCCTCCCATCTGTTTGCAAGAGAGACTGCTTCACAAAATGGGAGACAGATAACATCTCCTGACAAATACCTCCCACCAAGCTTCAATCCACGACAGAAAAGGAAACGTTCTAGACACACACTTTCGAGTTTACAACTAATGAATTCTTCGTTCAACTTTTAAATCCCTCTTTTATTGAATACAGCCATTTAATTTGCTCTTCAGTCTAGGCTATGTATTTCAACAGAGTCGGTCCGTAAGAGGTTTAGTCGAAAAATGAAGGTCTTGGTAATTACAACAAAGTAAGGGTAGCGACCAGAGTATATTGTTAAATATTCGGCTTCTATCGATACATGATTCTTTCTTTCATCGAGGCTTACCACTCTTAAATCAATCGATAATAAGAGCGTTCATCAGCAAAGTAGCACTCCACTCCTGCATTTTTTCGAATACGGTAGAATAGCCTACTTTTTATTTTTTTAAGGTAAATACGTAAACTTTTTTTTTTTTACAAATACACAAGTACTTTAATAATGCAAGCTGAAAAGCTGTACTACGCAAAGAACGAACGATACTTGGTAGGACGATACTAACGTGTCTTCAATCTAGTGCATGATATATACGGCCAGGAAAAAGATTGCTTGTCTATTTAACCTTTAACAATTATTATTTACGAAGAATGCGCTCTCTTCACTCGCTCAATCTGCGCGATGGAGCTATTCATTTCTACGCCGCGACCCATTCTTCAATCCTCGACGAATTATTGCTTGCTTTCCTCTTCCTTGTTGGTCGCTTTGCAGGATATTAGCATAACACCTAGCCTGTGCTGTAAGAGAAGCCGCCAAATTTCCAAAAAGGTTCGGCCTTACAGTGGTATCATTCAACCAGGAAAAGGCCGCCAAGGTTAATCCTATTAGCCAAGTTAATCGCACCGACTAACAGTTCGAAAGTTAAATGAAAACTAGAATATTGTTACTCAAAGTAGCAATCTTCAAGTTTTCATTTAACGTCCAAAGTATTATTCGGTGCGATTAGCTTGGCTGATAGGATTAACCTTGGCGGCCAATCCTTGCTTGAAAGATATCACTACTTTCAAAGGCCGAACCTTTTTGGAAACTTGGTGGCTTCTCTTCTACCAGTTAAAATGAAACTATAGATATAAGGCAATACCCACCAGACGCTACAGAGGGTGTTTCTTTACAGCTTGTATTCGTTCGTCTAACTTGGCTTGAACATTTTCATGCAAAAAACAACGATTTTTATGCATCATGAAAATATCCGGCATTCCAATCCAACCATGAATTAAGGATCACTTTAAAAAGAAGTAAAGAAAAATTATTTTTGCGCGCCGCCAATTCGTTAGAAGAAGCCGAGATCGCTCTGCATGAAAAATTATATTTTTTAGCACTCAATATCTAACGCGCTTAAAAAGAAAACAATTTTAACTTTGTTTTGCACATCCATTATGCAACTTTCTACGTTCTAATTCTAACAAATGACGAAGACATAAAGCAAATTGCAATTTATAATATTCTTACAACGCAAAATCCATTATAAGGCACGCAGAGAGGCCTAATTATTGAAGTGCTTTCGGCGTATTCACTAACTCAATTTATTTCCCAAATTATGAAAACCTAAGAAAGATTTATAGAACCGTATCTGCGGCGAGAAAAAGAATAATTTTGAAGATTCCAGCACACGTGTGTATTTCTCCCTATCCTTTTTCCCTCCCTCCAGTTTTCTTCCGCATTTTCGCATACGCCGGCTTCATTAAAGTTCAATAAATTGCGCTTACATTCAGCGAAGAAAAGCGCGCGAGCTTTGCAAAGTGAAACATGAATGAGGCTTAGCTAGCTCATGATCGTTAGTAAGGCGCGAACAAGACCGCTCAAAAATAAATCACTCTTGGCAACTGAATACAAAGTGAAATCTGTCATTTTCGCGGTTTAGGTCGACTGACGGACGCCTCCTTCGAAATCCAATGAGATGAAGGCATTAGGCTAACTAAGTTAATAAGAATAGGGCTGCTGCAGTTTAGCAGGTTAGGCATGAAATATTGCAGAACCTACTCTCGGCCTGGTATATAATCTTTACAGCTTATTATTAAGCTTCAAAACCGAATTGTCACAACGATTAGGTTCGAAAAGCAACGTGACCACAGTTTTCCACTTTTTTCAACATCCAAGTATTTTGCCAACCCGCCACCTGTACCTCTATAGAACCTTTATTTTTTTTTGTAAAAACGGTGCTCATTTTTCTACTCATCTTGTGACGGATTACCATACCGTCCTGTTTTTATTTCGACCAACCAAAAGTTGCTACGGAAAAGACTTCACAAATGGGTAGTAAATTTTTTAACTCAATGCCTACCGAAAATAAACTGGGTTGGAATCGTTCAAGAGACATTTGTTTAAGTGGTTTTCATATCAAAACCGCATGAGCTTAGCAATGTTTAGCATTATGTGACAACTTTTCTTCTTATTTGGTTGCAATTGTTTTCTAGCACTCGCACATTTTTCCCACTTTTTTCCCATTAATTTGTTCTTAATCGTACTTTGTTTGATTTTGGAAACCCTGTTTTACACATTAATTACTGTTTTTATTCCAAATTTTTAAGAAAATGTGTCGTATTTCTTTTTGTGCGACCCTTGCCCACACGCGGCCATCTACTCTTGTCTTGTGGCGTCAGAATCGTATTTTGCAAATTTTTTCATTGTAAACTGTACTGAATTAATTTCAGACTCAACTTAATACTGGAGGCTACGTCGGAGGCGCCGCCAAACATCCAACCAACCCATCGCTACAGTATCGTGAGCGTAAGGTGACGTCATAACCGACATGCTCTTTCCCACGTAATTCCATATAATATATACAGAAGCCTCATTTAATATCTGACTTATTCCGTAGTTAATTCATCACGTGATTAAAGTATTATATATACGCATTCATCCCCTTCAGCTCAGCCAAACAAGCTTAATAGTGAGATTTCGACCACTTTATTCCAAAACTTAGCGTTTTGATCAACCGTGACCTTGAGTGGCAACCCGGATACAGTGCATGCAAACACATAAGATTAGTCCTGCAACAATGATATTTTAAAGGCTTCGACTCCCATCATTTCTTTATTATGACTGCTGGATAATTCATCAGTTAATTCGTCTCTATAACACTGATGTTACACCAGTATACAAATATTGTTTCTAGAAATAAAGT
>JAHWFP010028480.1:0-19046 GCA_023313725.1 Lithobius niger
AAAAAAAACATGAAATTGGGAAAAGAGGAAAATCTAAGCAAATGCTACTTCTTGTCAATCCCTCACCACCTTTGCTATTAAGTCCAGGTTGTTACTTCGTAAACATTCGCTGCACTGATTCAATATAGTAAATATCTTTTATGAGGTGAGGTGACCAAACTGGACTCGCATATTCAAGAATCGGACTAACACAGCCACAGAAAGTTTAAACTAAAGTTTTACGATCATTGGATATGAAACATCATTAATCATAGCTGCTCGATGTCGTGCAGTTTAAAAATGTTATTGCAGTGAGAGACAGATTCAAGTCAATTGTAGACCAGATGCCAGATCCTTGACCTCGGATAAATGTTTTAAAGATTAGTCACCCAAAAAGTAATTAAAGTAAAAGTTTTTTGTTCCAATGTGGAAGATGCTACAGTTTGGAGCACAGATGGGTAACTGCGATTTATCAGACTAGCTAACAACAGATTTTAAGGCAAACGACAATTTGAAATGGTCATGGCATGTTATGATGTGCTTGCACAATTTGATGTCATCAGCAAATTTGGGCATTTCCATGTGTGAGTGTCAACTGCAAGGTCAGACAGTTACCGCAAGAACAATAATGCTGCTAGCTACGCTGCTAAACTGAAAACAATATTGGTAATCTTGACTGCATAGTGATCTTGACTGCAAGAGTGATAAAGAGAATTAAAAATTAGTCCTCTGCTGGCGATTGAGATTGGAACCTGGAACATTGAGACAAAATCTGCTGAAGATAAACAGAATGCGAGTAACTGCCAGATGGAAACACCACTCAAAATGTTGACCGTGTATGTTAGTATGTTAGATCACAAGGTAACGGGTAAACAAAGTAGACAGTCTGCATTAAAGACCGACCTTGTAAGAAGATAAAATACAATCTGAGAAAAAAGATAAGAAAACTGCCACTACTGCGACTCAAACCCAGGACTTCCTGCTGACTTGGGCGAGCACTCCAACTACTATGCTACTGGGGCAGATACTAGCTACAGGCTGCAGAATAGCTTAGTATCTGTTCAGTCTTTCTCAATGGTGATCTGAAAGTCACGAACATATATGCACGGACAGAACTCAACGTTTGTTCTTGGCCACCATACTGAAATAATGAAAGCAATAAATGCGTATAAATCACAAGGTAAAGGGTAAATGAAGCAGTCTGTACACTGTTTTTTAAATGCAGCTGCTATCTCTGTTTCTTTTTAATTAGCTTTATGACGTATATAAGAATCCTTTGCTGGTTTTATTCCGATTGTCACAGGATTTTAGTTCAGTTTGATGACACCTTTTATACTTCAGCAAGAATTGGTATGATGAAACAACTTAAAACATGCTTTACGATCATGTTGTACATAACAATTTTAATACTGAGGTCGAGTTCTTCAATCATTGTTCGTCAATGGAGATTTATATTGAACCTACAATTTGCTTGACAACCAGCCCCGCCTCTCTATCACAAGTCTCTAAACTGAACGGGGTTAATTCTGGTTTTGTACAGGATTCTCCCTTACCAATCATGCTGCCCCAGTACCCCGTTTGGCAGTAGATAAAATCTAAGTTTCGTTCTTTGTCAGTCACGATTGTAGTGACTTCACCCGTATGAATATATTAGGTAATGCACTACGATCTAGGTGTACTAGTGTACATAATTTAGCCTCCAGCTTGTTTAATTGACCAGGTAATGTTGTCCAACCTTATCAATTGCTGGAGCAGCCTCAATGTCAACCATTTCACCTCAACCAGTTGTACAATCCCAGTCTTTAACCCCAACAAATTTTTCAACCCTATTCCACCAAAATCGACTACTTCCACAATTTCAGCTTTCTCAACTACAATTTATCTAGCAATATCCTTTAGCCCACCACAAACTCCACTTGCAACCCCAATTAATCAACCTGTTTAACAAATCGGCCCTCAGGTACAACAGCCAAATCTATTAGTTTTCACTAAATCGAAAATCGTAATTCAGCAAAATCCAATTTCAAATCTGAGTTACGGTAGAGCCAACCTTTTACTTTTACTTTCGGGTAATATTTTTGCCCCCATATCCTGTGAGGTTTGTTGTTTTTAGATTAGTATGACTGTAGCTTGGAAAAACACCGGATGGGGAACGTTAAATTCAGCTCCATTGTGAAGTTTGGAATTTATCAAAACATTGTCATAGCACAGTCACTCATAAAACGATATGACCCCACTGAGAATGTTTGGTTTTGCGATGTAGCTTACAACAATCACGTCTTCATCTTGGGAGTCAGATTCGGTTGCTGAAAAATCTGTGATATTATCTGCTCGTTTTTATTTTTACGTTTCCTTTTATTTTGGCTTGTGTTTATGTTCAGGGTTTTCATGAGGATCATGGTTTTCTGAATGGCAACGAACTACTGATTAGTTTTGCTATGTATATTTGCTGCATATTCTCCCAACTGCTGGGCAGAGGTACAGGTACTTTTCGTCACCCGGTGTACAGCCGCAGTCAAAAGGTTTAGCACATAGCATCTCCCCAACAATACCCTGCACGAACATTATTCATGGTGGACGATGTCACCAAGTTGCAGTTATTGTTGGTAATGTATACGGAAGCATGGTGTGTTTATTAACTTTGAATAATTAACTCAATTTTGTGCTTACTTTTCTGAATAGAATAGTTAGCTGCAAAAGAAAACAACACAAACAACACTATAAATTTAACCGGTAGCAAGCTACAATGCCTTCATTTATTCACTGTGGGGATTTGCAGGTGAAGAGACGATTGGAGAGAATAGTAGTGCCACAGGCATAGGCGTACAGATATTCGAAAAGGTGGGGATACAACTGAAAAACCAGGGTAAAAGAACACATTTTTTGATGAACTTTTCAGAGGTTGTTCACCAGTTGCCAGATGCCTCACAGATGTTGCCTGACGAAAGTTTTAGGACTGCTCGGGGGAGGGGGGGAGGGAGAAAAAATGGGCATCTGTGGTTAAAGGCGGGCACGCACGTACCCCCAAGTACTCCAAAGTGCGTATGCCGTCGGTCACGGAGCTAGTCCACGTTTTCATCAAATGCTGAATAATTAACACATAGGACTGAAATAGAGAAGATTGACAGATTATTTAACTGCAGTGGATATCCTCTGCATAGAAACAGGAGACAGATTCTCGTACACATGGAACGCAAGCTACTTTCCTTATTTCCCTCTTCTCAATCTCCACCCCCTCCCCTCCCGTTTTAGAATCGGCACGACACGAAACTATACGAAGAACATGTAGTGACGAAAGGCAGCTGTTGTCAATTCTGCCGAAATTTCAGCAGTTTCGCAAATGTTTGGCCGATTTTGACGTTTCAATACACCAATTTTTTCATCTCGCGAGAAATTTTTACTGGTGGAAGAGGCAAATCAATACGTTAAAGCACTGAAACAAATTGGATGTGGGACAATCTTTCTTAACACAGTTGGTGTCACAGACAGTGGTGGAAACGGAGCTGAGGTTAGAAATTATTTCTCGGTGGGGGAGGCAGAATGGCAATTTTACGCTCCCCCTACTAAAATTACTCCCCACCGCAACTTATGCCATCATTACAATTTTACCCCCCCCCCAACCGAAATCACGCCCCACCACAGTTTAATCTCTCACCACTATTTGACACCCCAATACGACGAAAGAATGTAGTCCAACTCTTAAACTAAAGCGAAAATAATTTTAAAAAGCAAAAAAAAAAAAAAACTGTACTAGAGGAAGCTTTTTTACGCCCCCCTTCAGTCTTTTTTTTTATTTTGAAAGGGGGGGGGGCTTGCTTTCCGGCAGGCCACTGCCCTGGACAGAATTCTCTCTATTTCCTACCTTTGTGATGCCCTTGTCTATAAAAGGCATTCTAGGACAGTTAGCAGTCTATGAAAAAAGCCAATTTACTGCAAAATAGGCTCGTTATTCTTTAGTAAATTATGGCAGAGTTACATTATACAGAGTGTACCTAAAGGTCTGGCCAAAATATCAGGGTTTAGTCTATGATCAAAAGTAAGACTAAAATGTCCTATAAATTTGAGTCGGAATGCATCCGTTTTCGTCACACATCCCCCCCCCCCCCAAAAAAAATTAAGGGTAAAACGTTGCAGTTTTTCCATAACTTCCCACCTAATTTGTCCAAACAACTACAATTGACACATTCTTCTTGCAAATACATTATAATGTACTTCATAATGTAGGTCGTACAACTTTACGGTTGGGGGAGTAATGGAGGAAGGGGTATTGTCTTCTGTTTGTGCCTTTTGTGACTACAAAAGGTGCTCGATGCGTCCACCACGCGATCCAACACAGGCAATAGTATATCTTGCCATTGACTGGCAAATGCATTCAAAGACATAGGGTGTATTTCGGATCATATGGCAACAATCGGCAACCCGCTGCCGAAGGGCTTCCTCGTTGTCGCCTTGAACTGAATACACAAGTGACTTTAGGTGTCCCCACAAATAAAAGTTAAGTGGATTCAGATCTGGTGAACGTGGGAGCCACGCATGTGGTCACCTTGACCAATCCATCGAGCTGGGTAGGCACAATGCAGGACTTGTCGTGCTAGGAGGCTAAAATTTGGTGGAACACCGTCATGCATGAACCATACCTAATGGAACATCCTGCAGTAAGGTAGACAACTCGTGTTCGAGAAACCGTTGATAGGTTTCATCATTTAGATGTGGCGCCAACACATAGGGCCTATTATTTCGTCAACAACAATGCCCACCCAAACCTTCAGATTAACCCTCTGTTGGTGTCTACCTGGGACAATGCCGCATGGATACCCACAAGCGGTTATTATGGAAATTAATGATGCCATCCCTGGTGAAGCTTGCTCATCAGTGAACAGAACTGACGAAATAACATAGGGTCTTTGGCACATTGCTGCGTAAACCATTGGCAAAATGCCGCTCGTGCTGGTGAAAGAACCTGAACACGCCGGAGGTGTTACTGATACAACAACTGTTCGTGCAGAATCCTGCAGACAGTCATATGTGACACACCTTCCGTTATTCCAACCTCTAGTACTGGCTCTAGGAGTTGCCTCTATCCAGTCCAGAATTCGTTGCTCTACAGCAAGCGTTTTGACGGCTCTTTCCCTGCCCCAGTTGGGAGTAACAGGCTCGAATCTTCCAGTCACTTGAAGATTACGGTCAATGGCTACAAAGATCTGCTTAATTGGTACCTGCCGAGTTGGGTAAGCTTCATGATAGAGGCGTTAAGTCTCTTGACTGTTCCCATTCGCGCGTCCCTCACAATGCATGTCAGCAAATTCCTGGACTGAGTATGCCTCCATAGTAATGTATGCAAATCCAACTTCTAATAAATTAAGATTTTCAACAAGATGCGAAAAAAACTGATGATCAAAGAAACCTGCTATCCAAAGCTTACTTGGCTGGTTGAAATGTGATCCAAATCAAGAGAAATGCGGCGAATAAAAGAAGTTCAGCAAGATGCGAAAAGGGTGATGATCAAAAGAAATATGCTATGCAAATCCCTCTTGGCTTGTTGCAATGTGGCCTAAATGAGGTGAAATGCGACTGACAAAAGAAGCTCCACGAGATGCAGAGAAAGAGATCAATGTTTCCCAGCAACACTTGTAATGGTGTTGTTGGGTAGACACGAACTACTGTTTTCGGTGTCATTACTTGCTACAACATCTGTTCTGCAGGGGAGCTAGAGAAGCTAGACAGAAAGGCTTACTGGAGACTTTTATGTAACTTGAAAAGGCAGGCCTTACGGACTAATGGCTTTTTGTCTTGTTTTGATGTATACTAGGATCAGTCATTAAGGCTTGGGCAGACCTTTGAAAGGATAAAAGACGTTCTCCACCCCTCCCTTCCCCCCACTTGTCCCCACATTTGTCCCCACATTTCCTCCATTTGCCCATCCGCAAAGCCTTGACACCTCAAATCAACAATACGTTATGAAGTTATGATATTGCAAGAAGGATGTGTCAATTGTAGCTGTTTGGACAAATTAAGTGGGGGCTGTAACGAAAAACGGATGATTTCCGGACCCACGTTTATAGGACTTTTTAGTCTTACTTTTGATTACAGACTACAACCTGAAAGTTTTGCCAGACCTTTTTGGTACACCCTGTATCTGCATGTATAAAATTTGTTGTTTCACATTATAAATAATGGCGAGTTCTCATGAATTCCAACTGGTGTTTTTAAACGTGTTTGCTCTTTGGCGTATTTCTTTATATCAAAGATCGCTCTCAGCATGAACTTCCATGCTTGACATAAAATTTTGAATTCCTATAGTTTCATCCAGAAATGACAAAGACCAACTAAATTCTCTATTTGGGGTCGTGCGGTAACTATTTCACTGCATTACAAATTTTAATGACAACAATCTAACCGTTCGGAATCCACGGTATTGCTATTTCTTTTGTTATTGTTGTTCTTTTTGCTGGGACTCTTTGCCCTCACCTGGAGATCGAACCAATTGACCGATTTTCAAGTTCTGTAGCTTAAAACGTAGGTATGGACAAGGCCTAGGGTATTTCGAATACTATTTTAATGTGACTACAATATTGTTGTAACGGAATGCCAAATGGGCTCGAAATTTTGCTCTCACCTAGAGCTGGAACCAATAAACGATTTTCAATTTTTAAAGCATAAAATACAGGTATTAACAGCTACTAGGACCTTTTGAACGCGATTTTAATGTGACTGCAGTATTCTCGTTGGCAGAGCATTTAATGATGTATACCAATGGGAAGAAATCATTAAGCGGCGTAACAAATTCTTGCAAATCGAACCAAAAATATGACATTTGGTACACAAGCCTTTCTTAGTAGTACAAATCGAATTAAGAATGGAACCTCCATGAAATACCTCCAAAGTGCCCCCCCCCCCCCCGTGCCCTCTCATGAGGATTGACCAACAATGGAGTAAAAAAACATTGTAACAGATTTTGTGAAGGCAAAGTTTGTATTTTTATGTAGCACTGCTTGGTTTGCCTTCACATAGATTGACTAAAAGATCGAGCTAAAAGTATGAAATTTTGTACCCAAGTCATTCTTAGCAGCGCAAATTGAACCAGTTATGGACCTCCCGATGCAATACCCCTAAGGCCCTCCTGTGTGTCTCACCCCCGTATTCCCCCTGAGCCTGGACCAACAAATTCTTGCAAACCTAGATAAAACAATGAAATTTGGTACACAAGTCATTTTAGTAGTACAAATCAAGCCAGCAATGGAACTCCCAAAAAATACTCCAAAGGGCTACTCCGATTTTCCCTCCGTATCCCCCCTAATGCTTGATCAACAAATTCCGACCAAGGAAAAGAAGGAAATTTGGTAAACAAGTCACTCTTAGCAGCGCAAATCGAACCAGCCATATGCAACCTCCTAGAGGCTTTATACTTCATTCCGCTCGATCTGTAATAGGCCCAAAGCCTGTTTCTTATAGTGCAAGTCTCAGCATGAACTTCCACGCTAAACGTCAAACCCGGGGCCCATCTGTTAGGGGCCCTCCTATAAGATAGACAATCGCAGTTCCTGGTTTTCCAAAAATGACGGATATACCAAAATTAAAGACCAATCCCTAAAAGAATAAAAAAAAGTACTATAATCTTGGTTGAAAGAGGCGCCCACTATCATGGTTTCGCCCAGGCCCAAAAAATATGACCTTAGTGAAAAATGTAAACAACTTTTGCAAATTTTACACTAAATTTAAAGGAATGTAACAAAACCATATGTCGTTTGCAAAAGCAAATTTAGTGGCAACATCTTTATTAATATACTGTATACTAAATTTTTTTATGCTCATTGCCAATTAAGTTACGAGGAAAAAATTCGAAGAAAAAACCTATTATTTGGGCTTGATAAAAACGATTTTTTTTTTAAACTCAGATGATGGCGAAAAACGGTTTCGTATCATCCAGTTTGGACTGAGGTTACAAGTAAAATAGTCCAATTGAAAGCATAGAAAGCTATATATAGAAAGCATAGAAACGCTTTCATATCATCCAGTTTGGACTGAGGTTACAAGGAAAATGGTCCAATTGAAAGCCTCTCCATTACAACATCTCCAGCTACTCATTGACCATGGTGCTTCCTCCCATCTTGAAATACCAAACTGTCAATCGACCACTGATCTCAATTCGAAAGTTGGCTTTCGAACATTTGTATCATAAAGTGAGTTCAACGGGCAAAAGGAACTCGCAAACCGTGTAAATACGAATTGTGCTGCCCATTACTCATGCTTTCCCAACAGTTCAAATGGCAGTATTTCCTCGCCCAGCCTTACTACCTCAACATATTTCCCAATAAACGACCATTCCATATGCCCTCCTCTCAAACTGTTAAAATTTTTGTCGGTGGCCTTCACCCCAACACCACAAAAGAGGTTATAATCAGTAGGATACATACGTCTTTAGACATCAGAGTTGGATACTTCCAGTTACGGATGAAACACCCATTTTACTCTTCCTTCTGCATCACGACAAATGAGGAATCCTGTTATATTATTATGTATTCCAACATCTTGCCCCGTGATGAAAAAATTATGCATTTTCTTGGTAAGCCACGCAAGCCTACTACATTCAGGTCGCAGAACAGAAGTTCAGGGGCCACTTCCATCAGTAGTAAGGCCCAGTCGACCCTCGACGGATTCCTTAAACCAATGCTTCCGCCTCAACCAAGTGACGGCCCTCAAGTACATGCAAGTGATAATCTTCAACACCAAGCCTTCAATACCCCGGCTCCTCAAGCCTGCAATGAGGCCATAGCTTCAAACGTTACCTTCAGAAAAACACAAGCGGTTTCTGTCAAAGAGGTGCCGACACCTTCCACCGAGCCTGAACCGAAAGATGACTGCACTTCGTGGCACGACGTTTCATGTGATGAGGATAGGGTTTTAAATGAGAACGACCCCAAAACCTCTCGCAAACCAAAGGAGGATGGGGTTTTAATTGAAGACGACTCCAAAGCCTCTCATAAACCCAAGTAAAATGGCGAATTTCATCAATCCATTCAAGCATGTTAATCCTTGCTCAACTGAGAATTCAGATCCTTCTTATCCCATTTCTAGCTCTATAACATCAGACAACGGGTTGCTCTCCGTGGCTCCACTGCTTCTTGGGCCTCTGCCACCTCCGGCGTGCCTCAGGCGTCCATCCTTTGACCCATGCTTTTTAACATTTTCGTATCCGATTTACCTGCAGCTCTCTCTTTAACTCACAATAGTTATGCTGATGATTTGAAGCTACTTTCCCCGTGTACTCTTAGCCATATTCTCCAGTAGGATCTCAATCACATTGTGGCTTGGTCTTCCCCCAATCGGCTCACCCTCAACCCTTCCAAGTGTGCCGTTATGCATTTCGGCTTCAACAACGTCTGCGCTCAGTACACCATACTTGGGCGACCAATTTTCGCTAAATCCTCACACCTCGATCTTGGTCTTTTTGTCGACAAATCCCTGAAATTTCAGCTGCCCTCCACGCATGCAGTCTCTAAAGCCTTCCGTGCTGCTCACTTCGTGCTCAAGACGTTCTCCAGGCTAAACAAAAACCGTTTCTCCACACTTTACAAAACCTTTGTTCACCCACACCTTGAGTATTGTTCCCAAGTTTCCAGGCCCTGCTACGAAAATGCTTTCAGCCTACTTGAATCTTGTCCGCGCAGGATCAGTAAGTGGTGCAAACCTGTTCGCCATCTGCCTTACATGCTGCATCTTTAGCAACTGCACCTTCCAAGTGTCAGGGATAGGTTCCGCAGGGGTGACCTCATCCTTGCCGACCATCTCACCCATCAGCTCACTCACTTTGATTCACCCGATTTCTTTGTGCTTGCTCCTGGTATCAGACGTGGCCATCTGTACAGAATCAATCTCACTTTTTCTAAAATAAACATACGGTACCGCTTTTACACGAAGAGGGTTGTGCAGCCCTGGAACTGTCTCCCACACCATCCTCCCACACTGCTCCTTCAGTGAATGCGTTTAAAGCTCGCTTTGTCGCGCTGTAGTTTATCCCTTGTTTTTTGTTTTTGTGTTTGTTTGGGGAGGGGGGGGGGGTGCATTCAAAGTCGTTGAATGGGAACCATCATGCTTTTATGTTACGGTTATGTTAACATAGCCATAGCTTGAGGCAAAAGGATATTTTTCAACAAGTCTACGTAGGAGTTGCTGTTGTAACGGCGTGGATTGTTTGTATGGATCCAACACCGGCTGTCATCTTACACCCCGACAAAGACACATTTTTTTCGACCAGACTGCTTTACTTTCTGGATGATTTGCGGCTCAAATGCTACTCCAGCTGGACGACAAAGTTGAAGAAGGTAGTTCCCCACTGATCAAAATTTCGCATGTTAGCTGCCAAGCGTCTTTCTGCATCTGGTGGAAGCAATATGTCTTTCTTCCGATCAACACACGTATGGTGACTTCCTTCTCGTTATCATCGTCGGATTGTTCTTACAGAAATTGGAAGCTGCAATATCGACAATATATTCTGCAGTCTGAGTGGGATCTTCATGGGATGCCAGAAAAATATCCATGTCAACTTCTTGTGTCGTCACTCGGTTTCTTCCTCCTGTGTTGTAGTTTGGTTGAAGAGAATCCGTGGCTGTCCATCGATGTAGCCAAGATCTGACAGCTCGTCTATCAAGTCCAAGAGCACTTCCTATTTCAGCAGGTGTCCATTCCGGGGTGCTAACTAAACTATACGAATGCGGTCGTTTTCGGATGTTAGAGGCACGCTTTGTTTTTCACTTCTTTATACTAAGACAAGAACACGTTAAGTATGCTAAGTAGTATGCTTAACGCAAGATAAAGTACTAAACATTTCAGCCTCAGTAAAGCAGAACAATGGGTAAAGGATGGCTTCAGAAAGCAAATGATTGAGAGGGTTAAAATAGATGAATATTGAATACACTGCATAACTGAATAACTGGTGTAAGTGTATAAATAATGTTTCGAAAAAACATGCAACGTGTATGCCCCAACATCGTATAAATTAATATGTTTGATCTCAACCTCCCATGCTAAAAACCGAAATTTCGCTGCTGAATTTCTCTGCTGTTTTTCAATATTTCCACTCAAATTTAGTATATAAGCTTTGTTGGAGTTGGTAAACACTCATCCGAACTTTTCTTAATTTCCTATTTGTCACACCGGATATAGATCAAGACTTTAGCTGCAATCGTGATTTTCAATTTTGGGATTGTTGAACTTGTCCTTGGCACGACACGTTTCTACGCTCTCTACAGATCAAACTATTTGTTCATTTTTTTGTTCATTTTATAGATATTAGTCTGTAATTGTGCCCTTTCCATAAGGCCTTTTCTAATTGGTCTAGTGGTTCAGGGGTTAGGGATCTCTAAACGACCAGATTGATTTTTTTTACGTTGTTTTCAAGATTGTTATTAATGCCACAATGGTAATCAGCAAACGTCAGCTGCAAGACCAGACTGAATATTAAAGGATTTGTTTCCATATTGGTTTGTGCAAACCATAAGTGATAAAGATACAAAACAATAAAACAAGCTAAACTAAATCGCATGGTGCGCCAAAGTAGCACGTATTAGAAAACAAAAACGAATTCGTTTGATGCTTAAGGTAAAGTTTAACTGACCCGAAGTCAACACAGCAAAGGAACACAAATAAACTTTCCTGTAATACTGCAGTGTTGCTGTACTGTTTAGTCCACGTGTAACCTTACTGCTGCATCCAACCATTATACACGCAAATACAACTAAAGCAAGAGCTACATTTCAAAACTTTACATGCCCAACCAAAGGAGGAATAAGGTAAGGCTACACACTCGACTACTTCTTCGTTAAACATTTGCAGTGTTCTTCAGTCACGTCGTTAACTTTCCGTTCGTCACCTTAGTTGATGATACATGTATCATTTTTCAACTCTTTTAAGCACTTTCCAGGCATGGAATTTCATTAATACTTTCAAGGACATTTCCAGATTTTTAAGGACTCGCACGAACCTTGAATTCCCTGTAGAGTTCTGCTAAGCCCACTAAGACGATTGGTTTTTTACACATTTTCCAGCGATGTCGTTTAGCCAAGTAGAATGTACCCTTTATTAGCGGATCTATCGTGTGTAAAAGTAGAAATGGTAAAAACATCAGAACACGGTAAGGTTTCACGCGGAATAAACAGTACAGTAACATTGTAGTATCTGAAACCTTACAGGAAAGTTTATTTGTGTTCTTTTGCTGTTTTGACTTCGGATCAGTTAAATATTACCTTAAGCATCAAACTAGTTCGATTTTGCTTTCATGGTTTCCGGATGTAGTGTATTACTGTTAGTCCGTTGCCCAGACATCCTTCACGTCTCTCCTCTTTATCATTTGGGAATAAAAGCTAACCCAAAGGGATATTGGAGGGGGGGGGGTGCACGTGGAGACTATCTGTCTCCCCTACTATGGTTGTTTAGAAGATAATTTAGAAGATTAGCCTGACTTTCGTACGAACTATCTTTCAGTACGAAATAGTCAAAATAATAATTAGCCCACAGCTTATACGAGAATAATTGAGCAAAGAAGCGAGCGAAGCCGAGTACTGGATTCATACTGGATTTTGTGTGTCTCTTTGTCTCTCGGCTTGTTTGTTTGTCATTTTGGAAATGAATAATGGCCGCAATTTTTTTCCGATTTGTTTCAACTTTCATTTTTTAAACATTGCAATACACAGCAGCCAAAAGTACTTGACCGAGCGACAAACACGTGTTAGTATCTAATAACTCGAAAACAACTGGGTCGAATTGGAAGGAAAACGATACTTCGGTTTTTTTCCCAGAAGTCAATGGGAGAGCACCCGCACGCATGCTCAGATCACGCAGTCGCCTATTCCACAGGTGCTAACCGCAGCACGTGCATGGATATACAATATCCACCCCTGTGATTTTGTGACGTTTTCGATATTTTTTCCAGGTATTATGACAAAATCCTACTGCTTGGCCTTTAGCTGTAATTCTGGCTGTAAAAAAAAAAGAAATAACCCACCCAATGTCCACATTTAAAGAACATCAAATTGTTGTTTTATAAGTTAAACTTTGGCAAGTTCCAATAATTAGCTTAACCATACCCTTTTTAACTTGGCCTAAACTGTGTGTGTGCGTGCATTTTTTTATTTTGAACGAGCCGGGGGAGTATGATGATTCCTCCACGGGCAGCCTCGCCTGGATGGGGGGGGGGGGGGATGTGCCAAAGGTAGAGTATTTTAAAGAAAGCTGCATGAATTTGAAACGTTTTCCGACAACTTACTGAAGAAGATGCAAATTTCATAGAAATTTATATCATATTGAAAAAAAAATTATTTGAAACAGCGCCCCTTGTAGTGTGGGGGGAGGGGGAAGGGTCTGAGGTGGAGCACTGTAAGCCACTATATATCTTTTCTTGCAACTTAGAAACTCAGTTTTCATTACGAATTCATTGCAAATTTCAAAATAAATTTTCGAAACAATGGCCTCCTGTAGTTGGAGGGGAAGGGGGAGAGTGAGGAGGAGAGTCCTATCCCTATAAGCTAGGTTTTTTTTAAAGAAATCAGCTTAAATGGCCTCTTGTTGGTGTTCCTGCAACATAGAGGTGCAATTGTCATACGAATTAATTTAAAATGTGACGAAGTACCTAACATTATTAAGAAATGGAGCTAGAACTACAAATTATTATTATTCTTTTGAATTAAATCTTGGCTTTATAGTATCAGTAACAAGATCTACCCCATGCATTTTAACATCGCGAATACAACAATGGTCGGCCTATCTGTGACGTGTATGGTAAAATCCACTCACATTAGTCAGTGGAGAAAGTGTTAGCGACGCGACCAAAGCCTGCTTACAACTGATCTGTCTGTATTCATCCGCGGGCTCCAACTCAAACAATGATGCAGAAATATCATAACAATTCATTTGCGCGAACATTTTTAATGCTAATAATTTCATATTTTTTAGGCAGTGTTACCCTATAGCATTTCTTTATTGTTAATACATTTATTGTTTAATGCTTAATAGTGTGTGTTATTTCTGCATTACCAAATTTTATTAAACAGTTTTCAAAAAATGTTCCTGAAAAGATCCGTACTGGTTTGGCCTTTAAAAAGATCGTTTTGAGGAGCGTTAGAAACAGGTGGGGGTATGGAGGAGGAGGAGGGGGGGGAGAACAAACTGTAACGAGTGTCTTACTTCAATCCTTACGTGAAGCTTTCAAGCCAAAGTTGTCAAACTTTCCGAAACTCTTCACAGTCAAGCTTGTTGAAACACTGATTTCGTGTGGTCGGCATTAACACACGTTTCCTACAATAATGAATGTCCTCCCCCCCCCCCCAAAAAAAAAACCAATATCCTATCGTCTCGTTCACTGAGGTTTACGAAAAGCAAACTGTAAATCCGGAGTGATTCGTCTCATTGTCGTCCGTGAGAAATTGGTACAGAATCGTATTCGTTTACGGCACGTGTCACTTTTCAACAGGTGCAATGTCGTTATTTCGACAAAAATCATGAACTTTCTCCGAATTTCCGAAAGCGTAAATTCGTCGCATTTTTACGTACGTGTTTCCGTGCATCGCAGCAAGGGTGTCGATCGAATAACGGTTGTGATCGTACCGTGTTTTCACACCGTCAATTAATGCACACAGTTCACGGTTCGACAACATCGTAGTATCAACAGCATTACTGCAGCCAAGCCTGCATGTCAGCTTTACGTTAACTCTTCGTTGATATTTTTTCCTCCTTCACAGAATGGTATGAAGCGTTATCCACTGTTCGGATTTCGTTTGTGTGGCGCAGTCAAACACCGAAAACTTACTCTGAACTCTGTTTTGCAACGAACGCCGCCCAGCAATCGTGTTTCTTTTGCAAATCGACGAATAGATTTATTTTGATCACGTTGGCGCGGTAGGCTATAGACATTCATTGCAGTTTGCTTTTGGGAACTCGAAAGGCACGTACAGAAGCCATCGTTGAGCTATTGTTGGCATCGCCGCCATCTTGGAACTACTTCCCTTTGGAAGACAAGTGGCTGTCAAAGTTCGCGATCTGCTAAAAAATGCTAATCGACTATTTTTTTATGTTTCATGAGAATTATGCATGGCCAAGTACCGTACCTGAATAGTTTCTGACATCGTTTCATCCCTAAAACGTTTTGGTTGATGCTGGGAAAACACGTACTACGTTAAGCCTACCGTCGTAATACAATTTCAACGCAAGCGTGAAGAGGCTCTATCGCAACGCTAACACTCTCTCCACTGACTAATGTGGGTGGATTTTACCATAGTGGTTAGCGGTTATAAGCTTCTGGCACAAATTGTTTGTTAGCATCCAACAATGAGTGGTGTTGCTTCAAGAATGGCACCCACGAAAATAAAGTCGGAAGTGTTGACGACTGTCATTCATTAACAAAATAAAAAATTTCAAATATCAGTAAGCTCCACATGAAATATTTTTACCCCTTCTATCGATGACCGCAGCATGAAGAAGCTTTTAATCCTAATCCTAAACCACAACTTCTGACGTTTATTTATAGCAGATATGAAGAGGACATTCAATCACATTTATGTCTATTTATTTATTTATCTGCTTATTTATTTATTTATTTCTATTTATTTATTTATTTATTATCTTTCCGATTTTGATGCCATTACTCAAGCATAAAATAAAGGCCACCCTTCATTTCAGTTTACCTTTGAAACACTTAGGTCCAATCTTGACCTAAACATATATTCCATACGCAATGTCATCAGCACTTTATTACACCCACTCAGATATTAAATCACATAATTAAACACATGGTATCGTCAGACGAAAGTCACATAATTAAAATGTTAAATCTATTGTGCGTTTCGAAAGACATAACTTGTACTCGAAATACCATTTGCACTCTCTCACCTAAAACTATAGGATATTCATAGGCTGCATAACGACACTTGTGGTAAAATTTAAAGTGTTAAATGGCTCGATCATCCAATCCACACTTATCACTGGAATCTCTACAATGTTTTGCCCTTATCTGGGTCTTATCAGAAATATTCCATCCTAGTACCTTCACGAATTTGACATTGGTTTTATTGCTACTCAAGCCACCAGTGGAAACAAATTCTTGCTAAACACAGAGTACCCCAATAATTCTGCAGTTTGGATATAGACTTATTGGGATACTCTGTGTTTAAAATTATGATAAATTGTAACATACTTTTTAGCATCTGGTGTGCCAAAAATAAAGTTTGGGGTACCTGGTACATGACAGTGTGTATTCAGTTTGTATATACAGGGTGTTTAAAAAAAACCGCTACACGTCGAATTTGTCTAAGTCCAACAACCATTCCCCTCCACTATAACCCTTAACCCTGACCTCAGTAAAGAAATCAAGAAAGTTATTCCTGACCTCAGGAAAGATAGCTTTTATTTGCTTTTCAAATAAGAACGCATAAGGTAACAAAAGCATTGGACAACCCTGGTTGGGGGGGGGGGGCAAAAAAAAAAACAATAAAAGCCCTTAATTAGATTTCGAGTAAGAACGGAAAAAAATTTTTTTGGCCATCAAGCAAAATAGCTAAAATAAAGGCTGGATTCCAAATAAAAACTCAAAAGGAAAAAACGCATGTGGCAACCCTGGTTGGTGGGAGGGGGAGGGGGGAGGAACAAACCAAACAATAAAATCCCATACTTAGATTTCAAGTAAAAAGAAAAAAAATGTGCATTTAATTTTTAATTTCAAATAGAAAGAGAAAGAGACAAGAAAGCATTTATTTGGCCTTCAAATAAAATAGCTAAAAGAAATGCATTTACAGTATTTAGATTTCAAATAACAATTCGCAAAAGGAAAGTATTCACGCCTTAAACACGAAGATGATTCCGATCGATACATTCAGTTCTGTGAGGAATTCTTAGATTTCAAATAATAATAAAGCAAAAGAAAACGCGCATGGGGGGGGGAGGGGACTTTGCTACGGTCCCTCGTCCCATTGCCGGACCAGATAAGCTAACCTCTAGAAGGCTGACGTTTGGCATTTTGTTTCAAACCAGTTATAATGTAAATTAAGTCCATCATTAAGGTTTAGAGACAAAGAAAGATGTTCCAGGTGATTGAATCACGAACGAAGGTGTTTGAACTGATAACAGGACAATTCGTCCTCAGACATTTCGTCCCCGGACAATTCGTCCCAAAAAGTTCTCCCCTGGACATTTCGTCCCTGGACAATTCGTCCTGAATTTTGTCGCCGGACAATTCGTCCTCTATTTTTTATAATAGTTTAGATATGTGCCTCTTATACTTTTATTTTCGTAGAAGTTAAAGGTACATTCTTTCCAGTTGGATTTTCCGTGTGGCTCGGCTTTGCAACATTACTTCAGACGCATCTAAATGTTGAAAAGGCATTCATTTTCCTATTTTTCCCCTCGTGAGAAATAGTTTCCTGTGTAAATGTTCCAAACGTTATTTCGTGCAGGATGCTCGAATATAGTGAAACAGTATGTCCTTTTAATTACGGCCCACATGTTATTAGGTATTCATTCGGGAGTGCAATTTGCTTTTTTTCTGTTGTTTTAAGCAGTCCTCGTGTAACAGCATGAGTGGATAGATTCTTTGGGTGAGTTTAGGTCAGTAGAACCAGGAGTTAATAAATGCATAAACGTTCGTAGGACGTGGGATTAAAAGGTGTCAGCTTTCTGGAACAAGCATGAACTGTCGTGGAGTCAGGAGGCAAAACACGTGATTTCATCCCAGTCGGCCTCGGCTTGAAGTAGCAGTCTGCTTCACCGCGTTACGCTTGTAGAACGCTGTTGCATGAGCACTTTGTTGCACGCATGCCTGACGAAACAGTAGCACGAGTGGTACTTTTGGGACCTATTGGGTTAAAACCTATGCAGCGTATTTTGAACGTGAGATATCCCAGAAACTACAGCTACGATCAGTTGATCAATAACTGGCCACATGGGGGAGAGATGGAACATGCGGTAATGTTATCTTGGACACTTCATCGAGCCCTCCGTGGCACCTCTTTTACGTCGCTCCTGGTAGAACCTATTTATATTGACACGTTATGGGCAATAATTTTAGTTCACAGATTGCATCTGGAGGGCGCCACCAATTCTAAACGCGAACTTTGAAGTTTGATATTTGCCGGTCGTTGGTCGGCTTTTAGGTTAAGCAGCCTTCTGAAAAATTTAAGGACTTTTTTATTATTTCTGGTTCGTGGTTTGTAACTTCTGCTTGGTCAAGAAAATTATGAAAAAAAAAATGGGGGACGAATTGACCGGGGACGAACTTTGGGACGAAATGTCCGGTGACGAACTTTTTGGGACGAATTGTCCGGTGACGAATTGTCCGCGACTCGTTCGAACTGCCCTCCTCCAGCAACGATACACTCACCACATCTGCTTTCCACACCTAAGCATATTCTCCTGCATAAGTCAGCAGTAAATGTCTCAAATGTAGCAGTAATGAGAACCTGCAGTGTTACAATATCCTGGGCTGGTTGAATGTACGCCAAATCCCATACTATTCCCCACACACAAAGTCCGTAGGTATCAGATCGCACGAACGCGCGGGCCATTCCCTCTCACCTCCCTACCACCAGCTGTTGGGAAATTGGTCATCAAGAAGGTCTCGCACCTGTGTTGCATAGTGCGGTGATGCACCATCTTGATGGAAAATAATATCTGCAGGACACTTTTTCCGTGCAACCGGCAGAATCCTGTGTTCTAGCAGCTGACGGTACCCTGCATCGTTGATTGTTTCATCAAGGAAGAATGGTCCAATAACCCCCCCCTAGCTATACCTCCCCAAACATTGATGCCAGGTGACGGCGTGAATGCCGCCATAGTGACGTGTGGGTTGTCAGCACTGTAAAATATGCAGAAATCACGTTGTACTGCCGCCGTACAAGTGGCTTCCCCCAATCATTCAGGGTTGCTACATGCGTTTTTTTCCTTTTGCGTTTTTTAAAATTTGTAATCCAAATACCGTAAAAGCCTTTATTTTACTATTTTGCTTGATGGCCAAATAAATGTTGTTTTTTTTTTACTTGAAATCTAATTATGGGCTTGTATTATTTGTTTTGGTGCCCCCCCCCCCC
>JAHWFP010028480.1:26371-40581 GCA_023313725.1 Lithobius niger
ACTTATCGAGCCCAATTGGCTTTCTGTCCCGTTTATAACATCTTTTCTTAAGTTCTGTTCCATGGTTTCAGTGTCAAAGAAAGGTGTTCCTTGCAACGGAGACAGTCATGCGTGATAGAAACCAGGAGGTTATATGATTAAAAGGTTATATTATTACGAGTAGGATAGTTGCTAGTTAGTTGTATTAGTAAAACTAGTAAATGCTGTGCCTTCTAATATTGAGCAAATGTACTTCAAAATATATTAATCACCATTGTTGACCCGATTCCTGCATGTGAATGGTGTGACTTTGATTCAGCCAAAGTGAATTCCTTTGATAATTCTGTGCAATTGTTTTCCAAACACACGTGAATCCATACAGCCCTCCATGTGACAGCATAAATTCTTTTCTACAGTGGGGGACCCTTAATGTCCAGCGTAATTATGGCAGGAATGGTAGGGCTTGTAATTGTTTTACGTTTTACGTAAGAAAAGGACATGTAATGTTTCTGCACTTTCACAACCCAGTAGCGAATGTACTGTAATTTTCAAATCAAGAGTAGGTTTGATTCATTTTTATCATGCCATTAATTAACCATATATTTTTGCCGAAACCTTTTGTATGATTACCATCCTCAGTAATAGTTTCGTAAAACGAGCGAATTCATATTATGCCTTTTATATCCAGACGGATATACGGTAATTGTATTACCGGTGGCACAGATTAATTTATTTTTTATGTGAAAGCTACGGAAATTCAAGTCAAAGGCGCAAGGGTTCGTGCGTGCTGGCACGGTGTTACCGTGCCCAAACATCATTGCATGTTGTTCAGAGAATGCCTATCCTCCTTGCCGCATTGCATGTTGCAGCAGGATGACAGTTTGTTATTGTTAGCCACTGCTTTGTAAATTCTTGTGCACTCACAAACTCTAAAAAAGCATTGCCTAAAAAGTCTTTGGTTACATTTTAGGTATTATGAGGCGGATTTGTTCGTTTCTTTGTTGTTCTTCAGCTTTCTATGGGATAGGTTATTTGTTTTTGGGTGTAAACTTTAGCAAAAACATATCTGTCTACTCTAGGTTACAGGGAGAAAAGATCCGCATTTGCTGGCACCAGGCTGTGTTGAATATCCAACTGAATTGGAGTGATCCGTTCCCTTCAGGTCATTAGCCATCCTATGCTGTACCTCAGCTCTTTAGGTATACATGTAGTTCCGTAATCCCGTTTTATGCTGATATTTTCCTCACGTCACATCACTTGAATAAAACGAAGGGTAAAAAGGCATCTTACTGAACTACATTATGCTGATGGGTTATTTTCGCAGAAGGCTGTTTTCCAATTTTCCTTAATGAAATTTTGATTTGAAGTTCCTAAGCTGTTGTGTGTGGCCTGAGCAAAGGACAGGTTTCAATAGAGAATGCGTGCATGTACGTGCCTTGTCTGTTGAACCACTGTCTCTTACATAGCGTGCATTATAACCTTTTTTTTTTTAATTTACAGTACCAGAAATAACTGTGTCAGAGTTCAAATTCTGGACCAAAATTGAAAAACTTATCATAATTCTTTCGAGCATTGTATACCGAGTAAGTATTACTAAGCTTTAATAAAGCGACCACATTGGTGTCCCTAAACATAAATTTTTGACACAATGATCTCAGTTTAAAAGAAATGTATCATGACGAAGAATACTTATCATTTGTTGGCTAATGGAGTCTGTGATACTTGATTAGCCAAACATACAATTAAATAAGCAGGTCAAAAAATTTTCACATATATGCTTATACAGTATGCCTCAGAAGTCCCGTCTACCCAAAATAAAGGGCTACATACTGGATATGAGTTAATAATAACAATGTACTCATATAGGAAATCACCTATGGCGAATCCGATGGTGGTTCCCAAATTGACCTTGGAGGTCGTTTTCAAGGTCATCCAAAATATATCTCCTAAACTATTCAAGATACTGGCATAAAGTAAATTAGAAAGTTGTTTGGAATGATACCACAAGTTCAACAAAGGAAACAGAACTGAAATAGCGCCACAAACATGGCAGATATGGGCAATACAACTTGGACACTGCAGGGGATAGCTAATCAAGGGGCAGCAGCAAAAGGAATTACTTGGTGTCATCATGTGGTTGTGTGCTGAAGCACTAAAAATCGACTAGAGGAAATCCAGTTCCTGATTTCGGTAATTGTACGAAACCAGGGGCAAAAGAGCGCGGGATGGGGGGGGGGCATAGGCACGTGACCCCCCTACCCAATGAACGTTGGTGCCCGCAAGGCGAATGTTTGGGAACAATCTAAATATCGTTCTTTTAATGGCTCAAAGAAACTGCTCGTGCAAATTATAAAATAATGAGAAAGCTCTGCAAACTCTGGGTACTGCTCCTCTCTGCCCCGAGCGGCTATCGGTAAGGTGCACCACTAAGTGCAAAACCACAATAAATCAAATGCTATGGCTAAAAAATAGGATTTTGTGGATATTTTCTGTTAATTTGCTTTATCTATTTAAATTTGTTCTGCATTATCGTATTTCTGCATTCGCCTTAACGTAATGAATGAAACTTGTATTCATTAGTGAAGAATGTACCTGTATTTTTCTGCCTATGGATTGGAGTTCTGGTTATGGTGCACTTTCTAGATATCCATTTTTAGTAAGCCTCAGTTTTCAGTTTCAATTCGTTCCATGCTTGCTGGATGGATTGTTTTATGCATAATCTTTGCTTCAAAACACTTTTTAATGTATTTGATCACTTTCGAGGCTTATAGCTGCCCCATGGTTGGCTCCCCTGCAGAGTCCAAGTTGTTTTGCCCATATTTTCCGTGTTTACAGCGTGATTTCAATTCTGTTTTCATTGTTGGCCTTGTATTATAATTCCAAACAACTTTCTAATTTACTTTATGTTCGTATCTTAAATAGTTTAGGAGATATATTTTGGATGACCTTGAAGACGACTTTCAAGGTCAGTTTGGGAACCATCATCGGATTCGCCATAGGTGATTTCCTATACGAGGACATTGTTATTACCAACTCATATCCAGTATATAGCTCTTTATTTTGGGTAGACGGGACTTCTAAGACATACTGTATATACATACTTATATTTATATGCTTATACAAAAGTATACTATTTCAGCATCATAGGCTTGCACCTTCTTCAGAACACTAGTAGGCCACCTATGTCATGCTATGTGTACATTTGTCTATCCACGATGGTATGCAGTGAATCAATATACATATTGCTATTCTTCAAACCAATTAATTTTGGAAATATCATGTGTTTCTGTTTACAGTTAAAATATCCAGAGGGGTTCCTGTAAAACTTTGCTCAATTAAATGTTCAAACAAGCTTTGTCCTTTATTTTTGTTTTCCGTGAAGTATTTCCTTTTTATATGTACCGCAACAAGGCACACTCATGTTGGGCTGATCGTTGATGTCATGCTTAATAACACATATTTTTTATTTTTAATATATAAAAATATTCAGCTTAGTATTTACAGCCACGTTGGGCTCATTTTTCTGGATGGAAAGAAGATTAACACTAATTATTATCAATAACGGTTGAATTTTAAGTGACTTTGCAAATTTGTGGTAAAAATAACATTTCAAGATAGTTTTTATGTATCATTAGAAACTAAATGCATCTATAAATGGAAAGGCTATTGTGATTACAGATAGAAGAATAAGTAACATGTAACTACATCACAGATGGCCATACCAATGGCTAAAGCATGACCATCTGCATACTGCAGCATTACATGTAGTATGAATACCATATCGCCAAAGTAAAGATACTATGAAGTTAAGCCTAATGACCAGAAAATTAGTAAGTTACAAGACACATCAAAATTAAATAATAAATAGATCATACAAAATTTAAAATATTAGTTCGTCATCAACACCTTGAAATACATGCTATCTTGTGTCGATACACTTTACACCATTTAGGGTACAATGTTTTAGAGAATTAAATAAACAATTGACCATACAAAATAAAAAATAATAGTTCGTCATCAACACCTTGAAATACATGCTATCTTGTGTCGATACACTTTACACCATTTAGGGTACGATGTTTTAGAGAATTAAATAAAAATTGATTATACAAAATTAAAAATATTATTTCGTCATCAACACCTTGAAATACATGCTATCTTGTGTCGATACACTTTACACCATTTAGGGTACAATGTTTTAGAGAGCAGTTAGAACCTAAAACTATAAATCACTCTAAGGTGTTGCAGATGTTCCAATTGTTAGAAGTAGGAAAAATGAAAATTGAAAGTTGATTTAAATGCAATGCCAGTTAAATTACAACGTCAAAAGTAAATAAAAAGTTAAATCATAAAAATTTGAAAATATTATTTCATCATCAGCACACGTCCTCTGGAAGTGGGTACTAACTTGCACCTATAGATTTTACAATGTTCTTGGTTACAATGTTATAGAGAGAAATTAAGGCCTATGAATTTATAAAATCATTCTAAGGGGTTTCAACTGTTTGTTATAACAAAGGAAAAGTAAACGCTGAATTAAATTCTATGGCAGTTAAATCACAACACATCAAAATTAAATAAAGAATTTAACGCAATATTAAAAATATTATTTCGTCATCAACAACTGTAATCCAGAAATATGTGTGAACTTGCATCTATAAACTTTACACCATTTTAGGCTACAATGTTTTAGAAAGCAGTTAGGGCCTACGAATTTATAAAATCATTCTATGGGGTTGTAGATGTTTCAACTGTTTGGGGTTGGACAAATGAAAAGTGAAAGCCAAATGAAATGCCTAGGCAATTGCATAAATATACAATGCATAATGCAGCCATGTAAAAGACCGTTCAGGCAAAAACATATTGTTGTCATTGTGAGGTAAGAACGGAGAATAAAAATTCCAAAGCATTGTGTTTGAGCTCCAGCCTCACAATCACATTTTGTTTTTGTTTACCCCTTCTTCTTCTGTTGATTTCTCACTCGGTTTACGGAAGTTTGTGTTTGTGTGAAATAACCAACTTGGGTATATCTTACAGTGCCAGCTGCAGACAGAAAACAGATGGTGTGTGGCTATATCTCAGGGAAAGTCAGGGAAACAAATGTGTAGCAGAATTTTTGGGATTACAGTCGATTTTTAAGTAAATAAGATGACGTACCCACAATTTATTAATGAAAAGCTATCTTTTGCTGTGAAAAGCTAGCATGGTCTAATTGAAAAGGGTACGAATAAACAACTGGATGTTTCAAACTGGATGTTTCAAACTGGAAAAATCCGTATGTGATTCACCACGGAATTTAGCTAAATTTGAAGGAAACTGAAAAAATTATGAAAAATTTTACTTTGTTATGTTTGTCTGCAAAAGAAATATAACAGACCAAAGAAAATAACTGTTTTTAGGAGCAAAAAAAAAATAAAGGACAGTCGTTCAAATAACCATAATGTAAGTCGAGCGCGTGTGCACAATAGCGGGTATAATAAACTGGCTTATTGCTGAACGTGTATTGTCAATAGTAAAAACTATTACAGTTTATGACATCTACCAGGAAGTCATTACGCATTTGTATAAGTTAACAACTTCTTTCAGCAAACCCTTTATTAAATTCTAAAGCTAAGAGTGGCAGTAAAATTATCATAAGCCACGTGAAGGACTGGCTGCATTTTGTCTTCAAGTAGTATAAATATAGGGTACTCGTCCAGTGACTTTCCATCCAGCCAGTCTTTGGCAGAACTCTTCAACCAACTCTCCTAACTTCAACATCTTGGTAAGTATGTATTAACATACGCAACTTAATTTTTACTATACTTGTAAAATCTAGATAATTAAACGGATAATGATGTTCGTTATTGCATGGTGGAAATGCATATACATGCCCAAATGCTTTGACAATTTGAGAAAACTGACAGTTTGGTTTGTTATTGTACTATCATACTTTATAGGCCTAATTTTTTGATACAGTTTTCTTTCCTTCTTTTATTAAAACTTTATTACAGTGTTATTCAGTGACCCATTAGCATAAGTCTTTTACATTTTTATTGATTTTAATATTAAAAATGTTGACCAGAAAAAAATTATTGCAGTAGCCGGACAGTACTCCTCTGATTCCATTAACTAATGATTCATGAGTTAGTGTTAAATTGAAACATTTAATGGTACATTCATTTTTTAAAGATCAAAGCTCCTTAGATGTACATTAATTTAGTAGTGGCATTAAAAACGTATTCTACATATATTTTATTCTTTTAAATTCACAGTTACCCTTTTAAAAGTTATAATTAAAACAACAAAACAATTTTTTTAAAGTTTATTCCACATGAAGGCGGATATTAGTCTTCAAGCAAATTATTTTTAACTTATCATTGTTTTTATTTTAGCTATCATGCCCCATACTTTTCCCACAAAAACATATTAGCATTATTAATTTGTTAGGACAAGAAATAGAAAGAGCCATTCCCCAATCAGGGACATAACTCGCATCTTTCGTGAATAAAATATCCATCGAAGATTTCCCAAGCCCACTGAAAGCAAGACAGGAAGTGATAATGCTATAAAACCTAACAAACTACAGGTTTATACAAAGAAGAATAGTTTCCTCAAATGATGAATTTACTTTGAATGTACTTGAATATGAGGAACCTCAGCAGTCATTTTTATGTGACCCCTTTACTTCCTTTGGTTTAGTCTCCTTTAACACATGGTACTTAACGAGTTCTCTAAAACTTCAGTCTGTTGATGGAATGCAATCGGGATACAGAAACAGACACCACCTATGTCTTTCAGTGACTTGTCTTTTCGATGAGTCGATCAAAACCACCATTTTATTTATTTGTTTTTGTATTTCTTGGACCCACTGGTAGTCTGAAATTATCTAATGCTTGTGTAGATGAATCTTTCCCATTTTTAACCTTAATAGACGTTTTTGACATGTTTCTACCCACCATTCATAAGCTTGGTGTTACTAACCAAAAGTAACAGTTTGATAAAATTCCCCACAATGCAAATTGTTATTTTCATTTGGCTTATGTTGAATACATGCATGGGTTTCATGCAAATATTCGAATTCACAAACAGTGCACAGCAAAGCGTCTCGTGTCTTCCTCACGCAACTGCAAAGACATTTGGTTACCGTTCAGAGCAGAAGATTTCTGAACAGTGGCCATAAAGTTCAAAGTTCCCATTGAATGGTTGGGGCTATTTTCAGATGAAACCACCGGCATTCTGATATCAGTTACCATAAACGATCTTCTGTCATTTATGTCACCCTGGCTCATCTGCCTGTCTACATCTACCTATGAAATCTAATATTGCTTATGAAATCTGGAAATATCAGTAATATTTATCAGTAGTGTACCTCTTCACGGAATTGGTAGGCTGAGGCCATCAAAATGGTCCTGTAGTTTCAAACTACCCCATGAAGCCTGAGAAGGAGTTAGTGTTACCCAATTAAAATCAAAACATTCGTACTGCTTTAGTTTTTAAACTTCAAATAGCAATAAGAAAAGTTTAGATTTTGGTATTTGTTTTTTTTTTTTTGGGGGGGGGGGGTTAACACCCCTCGGGGGGGAGGTTAACAGCAATTGACATTTCAACAAGTATTTACCTAGATGGTTTAAATATATAGCCCAAGTTATTTTTAGGGAATCAGAATACGGCACTACCAGTTGACTGATTATTTCCTCATAGCCTTCCTTCTGTTCTTTAGGTAGTAACCAAGCATTCACTTACTTTTCGAAAAGACCAAGATACACAAATCAGACATATTGAAACAACAAACAACTTTATTTAATTTTTTCAGATACTGAAATGGCTTTTGCAGTTCAATTCTTACTTGTTGCGATAGCTGTGTGCTGTGTTGCAGAAGGAGTTGTTGTTAGTAAACGTAATGCCATTAAAGAAAGAGGAGACAACACATATGGACAAGATTACTCTCACGACGGTGAGTAAATTGCTACTTATCTTTCTATATCTAAATTGCTTATCTTTCTATTTACAAGGCATAGTAACATAGGTGTAGGCTATATTTTTGACGGACGTAATGACAGCAATCAGTGAACTTAATATATATCTTCGAAATGCATTGGTCAGAATGGTTATGTGAGAAAATCAGAATATTATTCCAAGGGAACATTTGTTTGACTGTAAACAAGCACTAGCCTCATAGTGAGCAAAAGAGGAAATGCCATTTAATAATTACATTAGGTAAACAGATGTACAGAATAATGATATCAAACCAGTCAAGTTACTAAAAAAATTTTAAATAATGACAAATGAGTAAACAACTTTGTTAAAATAAACAATAAATTGTACAGGGTGCGGCAACTAAATCGTTACGAGCCGATATCCTATGAATGGCTAATGAGACAATGATAATGATAAAAATGCAATGATGGGTGTGATGGGGGAAGTTTATACGAGAAAAACGGAATGACCTTGAGTTGATATTTCAAGGTCATCCTCGTGCCGTCTTCCAAACGAGATACAATACGGCCAAAAAAGTAAATTACAAAGTTGGACGCAAGGAGACAATATGATGAACAAAAAAAAAAAAGATTCCAAAATCGGATAATAAATAAAATAGTTACGATGATGTTTAATGGCTAACTCTGAACATGCTGGCTGTACTGTAGTGAAGCCAACTTCTCGGCAGTTGGCTTCACTACACTGCAGCCAGCCTGTTCAAAGTTTTTTTTTTTTGCATTTATTGTTATAAAATAATACATCTGCTTTCCAAATACTAATAAGCATTTACATCAGCCTAAAAATACTGAATTAAAAGAAAATAAATATTTTATTGTTTCCAAAGCAAGGTTTACCTGCTTGAACGAAGAATTAGTACTACTAGAAAAATCTTTGACGGAGCATAGCGTAGCCTATAACCGACACAAAACTGCAAAATATTGGTTGGTTGGTTGGTTGGTTTGTCCGTTACTTGAATCCTTGTTGCACTGGTTGCCCTTTTGTAGTGTGGATGGAGTCCAAACCAAAGGACAGATTGCCACAAACAAAATTGCCACATTGCTAGGTAGCCCCAAAAGTATTGCTGATCTCGAATTTGCCGTAAATTGATCAATTATAATCTATGAAATTACGATTTTCGAATTTGTTGATCAAATACTCGCTATTGTGTATTAGGAATCTTGAATAGTTAAGGAATTCCGCCGAAGCATACACTGTGCTGCTGATAATCAAGTGAACTTTTAAAAACCGTCAAAATATATCATCTTTGTTTCCATACAGCAACAATCGTTTTCAACGTAACTAAACGAAATAATAACATTTGATTGTCGCATTTTAACCACTAGAGGAAGGCAGAAAAATGTAACAGACAAAAAGATTCGTTAATGACTCACATTCATTTCACGTGAAAAACAATGCTTGGAGGAATTCACCCAACAGGGCTGGCTTATACACTATCAACGCGAATCCCAAAGGTGAAACCTGATATCGTCGCAGCAAGAGGAAACGGTTTATATAAAGCGACAGTATACGGTGGACGACATGTTCGTACGGAAACACGGAACAATAATATGGCTTCGCATAATATTTTCTGGTTGCTAAGGAAACTGTATTCTCAATGCCGTGTTGCAAGCTTCCTCCAAGGTAGCAAGAATGAATAGTCCTAACCTCCAACGAATAGGCAAACGAAGCAAATTTTTGTCGCAGCTACAAGTTAGGTCTAAATGTTCTGAAAATTCTAGATTTATTTATATGCTATTTTCACAAACAAGCCAACTCCGTCTGACATACAATTGCGATTCGTGCAACTTCAAAAATATTAGTGTACGCAGTTTTATTATGTGCCACAGCTGTGCGCTTCAACATTGTTGTAGGATGCGGCATAGGAAGGCGCATATCGTTTGGAATCTACTGGTTATTGTAAAGCATTATCGTTCTTAATGATTGTTTGGGTTACAAGCTAAGTGCATTATAATTAATATTTTAAATCTAGGAAAGATACTCTGCAATAAGTGTAAACCATTTGAGCATTATTGGCGGTGGCACACTCTATGCCAGATTAACTATGACGGCCAATGTGCCATTTGAAATAACTTTTGGACGACGGCGATGGCGGAAGGAAACTGCAAATAATGGTACAGAAACTAAATGTGGGAGCAAACGAAAACCTATAAAAATTTATGTGAAACGTAGATTACGCCTATCTAAAATTTAAAAAAAAAGCTAAAATGTAAAAAAGACAAGCAATACAAAAGGTTTCATACCAAACAATAAAAAACTCAAAACGTAGCTGAGTGAGTATTTCACTCGGATTTTTAAGGAACAGCAGGAAGTATTGCAAAGTCATTCAAAAGAGAGAAAATACGAATTTTAAATAAATTTCTATCCGCTCCGCCTACAATAGGCCCAAAGCCTGTTTCC
This sequence comes from Lithobius niger, assembly GCA_023313725.1. Classification (NCBI taxonomy): domain Eukaryota; kingdom Metazoa; phylum Arthropoda; class Chilopoda; order Lithobiomorpha; family Lithobiidae; genus Lithobius; species Lithobius niger. Next base: position 36,728 of record JAHWFP010028480.1, read on the forward strand.
TGTTAATGTGATCAATATGGCTTATTGCATCAAATAGGATTAAATTTAGTTGCAATGAATATTAGCATTCTAAATCCCAATTTAAGTATTGTTTTGAATAATTTAGCCACGAATTGTGTTGATGTAACAGAGTAACTCAACATTGATTTCAATCAGTAAATTTAATTTGTTCCTGGTAACAAGTTTCCAACGATTCAAGATGCCATTTAATTTATTTAGGTAAAGAGTTAAGAAATTTGATCCCTCAACCTAGACATTGCTGGTTAGGTGGAATATTGTATTGTATGGTATTGTATTGTATTGTATTGTATTGTATTGTATTGTATTGGAGTACAATATTGTATTCCGGAAGTTACTTGCCTCATCCCCCGCCCGCCCCATTGGTTTTCACTTCTTTTAGCATCATTAGGTTACAATACAAGTCTGAACGCAAAAAAATTAGGACAGAGTAAGACCGAAATTTTATTTATTAAAATGCACAAGTGCTTTCACTGGCTGATGCTGCTTTTTTCTGAACTCTTATTTGCTAAACGCCCTTTAACTGCATACGGACTGTAGTTCTCGAAACTCCCACTGATGAACAATACCAATGAACATTTTGACCTGGTAATTTAGTGTCTACAATGAAATTTACCTTTACTTTTGTTTCTTTCTTGCAGACTATGGTGAGTAATAGAAATTATCGTTATTTTGTTTAATATTATACTAGTTTACTAGTATACTAGTTTTTAACAAGATATAAACAAACAAAATTTAAGTGGTCTTCCATGTTCGAATGGCAACAAAGCTTCTCTTAATGAGCCTAAATTGTCACGTAGAAAGGTCTTGATTTACAAGGAAGTGTACATCTAAGAATGACTGAAATAATTAAACTGCACTGTTTCTGTTGTAGCATAATGTAGCATAATGTATAGCATAATGATTTTCTAGGTTCTTTTAAGTAAAGAGGAAAACTAGCCAAACAGTCAAAATTATACACTAGAAATAACGTAGCACAGTAAGCCATTTTTATTCACTCATGTTTAGACGGAGTGCCATTACCCGGATGCAAACTGGCTACCCAATTCGTCACCAGATCACTGACACAACACCTGCATCACCATGTCTACTCTTACACTGGCATAAACGTGACTCACTAAACCCATTATAATGTTACAGCTGTGACTATGGCTCCACTAGGGCTACTTTTAAGTGTTGCTTCCCCTTTAATGAAAAAACCGTAAATAGTTTTAACCGTTGGCTAAAAGTAATTTGTAATTAAAAAGTGCCTTTAATAATTTTTTAATAAAAAAAACGAAATGTAAACGGGCGAAGGCTTGTAACTTAAATGTTTTTTTTTTAAATACTGACATATAGGTGTGTAATCTGTGTGCCACATATTGTGTTTTAATCATCAATTGAATTTATAATTCTGCTCATCGTTGTTGTGGTCGGGAACCATGATTCTTTCCTTCTTTGGCAGTTTTCATTCCAAAAGGGCTTCGAGGTATAGGATGAAAATGTCAAAATACGAAATCTCTCCGAACTCAGAGAAACTTAATTCATTAAATACCAAAACCTTCTGTGACCAACGTGGAGCTGTAGCCTGGTAGTCTTTCACATATATTGGGCAACACTGAATTATAACAGTACATCAAAATTGTTCTTTTTGCTTTACGGCACTGTGGCTGAGTCAGAGTTTGCCAAACGCCCAGGTATAAATCTAAGGGCTATAAAATAAAGCTGAAAAAAAAAAGGCAGAATTTATTAAATAACATAAGTTTGGTAAAATCAGCCATAGGTAAGGAACCTCATTGGTTGAGGACTTCTATTTACTGACTGCGTTTTGCTTAATCGCCATATAAAGATCATGGAGTGGAGTTTGCCTCATTATATTTTGTTAATGTACAAAACATGTGAACAATCTTTGCTGGTAATTTTGCTTCTTCCGTACATTTATATCGATTTTTTCTTTTATACTTATAGAAAAACACGGTAAGAGTGCAAATAGAATTTTTAGTTTGTTCATGTTATACGATTTACCTGTTGTTAACCTTTGAAATATAAAGTAAATTTGGTTCATTACTAGTCCATGAGTTTTACGTGGGGTCATGGTTATGGTCACAAAGAGCTTCCAAATGTAGCTAAGTTGTCATAGAAGAAGGTAATGTTGCTTTTCAATACATTTACAGCTAGTTGTGACTGAAATTCATTGAAATGCCTCTTACTGTAAGTGATAGCTTATTTCGTCACATTTATATTGTTGCATTTTATCATGCGTTAGAGCTAAATGTATAATTCTATGGGAGTTCAAGATTTTTATGTGGTTGGTTCTCCTTTTAAAGGAAAAGTCACTAATAATTACTCATTTAATATTAAGTTAAATTATATATTTTTTCACTATTGACAGTGGAATTAAATAATACGAAGATGAATTAGATGGATAACATAATTTCAGTGTATGGTCCTAGTTCAGCTTGCAACTTTTTGCCACGTAATCTTTGACAATTGGGAAAAAATGCTTCAAATTCTAAGCAGCCTTCTGTCACTTAATGACAGAAGGACGTGTATGATGTCCTTTCCTCTCAGGAAAATCAAATATTCTTAGCTTACCTAGTTTAATGATAAGAGGGACTGGAGCTTTCATAACCATATTAAGAGGGAATAAATTTCGGACTAATTTTATTTGGCAAATGGTTGAATCTACCATGTCACCACTTGACAAAGGTATTACGTTTGTCTCTATGTTACCAGTTAGGCGTTGTCAGTGAAAGCACAAAAACATGCATGCGTTTACAAGAACATGGGGTTTCTCAATTCTGGTGGAACTCCACCAGTCTCTTAGCCTCCTAGCACATAGGGTTCGTAACTGTACAAAACCAAGATGGCGGTCACTTTGTACAATGTACATCACTGATTAACATGTATGATAAAGAATAAACATACATTTTAAATGTTAGTTTCCTCAAAGTGTTTTCTAAACATTTCCAAACACAATAAGGCACTAACATCAGTTTAAAAAGAATAATTTTTTAAAAGGCAATTGATCATTGTTTCCTAAGCAAGGTTTACCTGCTTGAACGAAAAATATGCGCTACTAGAAAACTTTTAATGTTATCAAAATGGCTTACTGCATCAAATTGGTTTAAATTTGCCTTGCAATGATTCTTAATTTTCTAAATTCCAATTGAAGTATTGTTTTGTTTAATTTAGCCATGAATTGTGTTGCTGTAACAGAGTAACATAACATTGATTTAAATCAGTAAATTTAATTTGTAACTGGTAACAAGTTTCCAACGATTTCAAGCAGCCGTTAATTTATTTAGGTAAAGAGTAAAGGAGTTTGAGCCCTCAACCTAGATATTGCTGGTTAGGTGGCATGCTGTGTTGCTGCAAGAGTAACATGAACTGATTCATAGTTAACAATCGAAAGTTAATTGCTACATTGTTTTGAGTTCTTTTAGAAATCATTAAGTTACAGTATAAGTCTGCATACAGCAAACATTTGGACGGATTATACAGAGAAATTTTATTGAGTAAAATGTGATTAGATTTTTAATTCACAAGTGCTCTTATTTGCTGATTCTGCCTTTTCTGAACTCTCATTGGCTAAACACCCTTTAATTGAAACAAGCAGTCTGCATTAAAGACTGGCCTTGTGAGGATACACACTACACTGGTCTGAGAAAGAAAGAAAAGACTACTGCCCCGACTGGGACTCGAACCCAGGACATCCCGTTTACTAGCCGGGCGCTCTAACCACTGCGCTACCGGGGCGGGTACTGGCTACAGCCTCCAGCCGAGCTAAGTAGCTGTTCAATCATTCTCAGTGGTGACCTAAAGATCACAAACAAACATACAAGGAGGGAAAGCAA
>JAHWFP010028480.1:40981-52575 GCA_023313725.1 Lithobius niger
TCTTTAATGCAGACTGCTTGCTTCATTTACCCTTTACCTTGTGATTTCTTTCTTTCTTTACCCTTTAATTGTGTATGCGGTGCAGTTCTCGACAAAATTCCCACTGATGAACAATACCAATGAACAATCTAACGTAGTAATTTAGTGTCTATATGAAATTTACCTTTACTTTTCTTTATTTCTTATAGACTATAATGACTACGGTGAGTAAAAGACATTATTATTATTTTCTACAAAGTTACAAGGTTTACTAGATTTAATACGATATAAATGAAGAAAATTTAAGTGGTCTTCCGTATTCAAATGTCTACAAAGCTTCTCTTAATGAGCCTAAATTGTCACGTAGATAGGTCTTGATTTACAAGAATGACCAAGAATGATATAAGAATGATTGAAATTAACTGAACTGTTTCTGTTGTAGCATAATGTCGTGTTATGGTCAAATGGTTTTCAAGTTTCCTTTAAGTAAAGAGGAAAGCTAGCCAAACGGCAAAAATCGTACACTAGAAAGAACGTAGTACAGTAGGCCACAATTATGCGCTTACTTTTTGTCTGAGTGGCATGACCCGGAACTGGCCACCCAATTCGTACCCAGATCACTGGCATAGTGCTTTTATTGCCACAGTAACTTCCCCACTGGCATAAAGGTGACTCACTGAACACGTTATAAAGTCACAGTTGTGACTAGGGCTGTACCAGGGCTACTTTAAGCTTTGCTTCCCTTTAATGAAAAAACCGTAACAAATTTTAACCGTTAGCTAAAAGTAATATGCAATTAGAAAAGTGTCTTTAAATAAGTTTTTTTAATCGAAAAAATGAAATGTAAAACGATGAAGGCTTGTAACTGAAATGTTTTAAACAAATACTAACAGATATGAACGTGTAATTTGTGTGCCACATATTCTGTTTTATTCAGCAATTAACTTTATAATTCAGCTCGTGGTTGTTATGGTTGGGAGCCCTTCCTTCTTTGGTAATTTACATTCCTACCGCTAACATGGATGAAAAATGTAAAAATACGAAACCTATTGGAACTCCGAGGAAATTAATTCCTCAAAGATTAAATACTATCGCCCTTCTCTTCGATCAATCTGGAGCAGTACCCTGGTAGCCTTTCACATATTCCTGGATAACACGTAACTATATATCAGAATTATCCCTTTTGCTCTACGACACCTGGCAGTATGTAAGACTGCAATGTATACGGAGACAAACGTAAAGGCAATGAAATAATGCTTCAGAAATGAAGATAAAATTTTAATTGAGTAAAACTGTATGTGGTCAAATTATCCACACGTATGGACGTCACTGGTTAATGACTGCCATTTTCTGAATGCTTATCGGTTAATCGCCGTTGTAAAGATCATAGAGTGGAGTTTGCATCAAAATTTTCCTTGGTGTACTACTCAAGTGAACACTTTTTGTTGGTAATTTTGCTTCCACGTGAAACTTATATTGAATATTTTTTCTTTCACGCTTACAGAAACAGAAAACAATGGTGAGAAACAGACATGTTAATAATTTGTTCATTTTATAAGATTATCAAGATGTTTACCTGTCAAAAATTAAGTAATTTTTATACATTACTTGGTCATCAGTTTTATGTGTGATCACTGTTTGCATGGGAACAAAGCCTTTTGTAATGAGGTTAAATTCTCATATAAGACAATTAGTTGTTGTCGGTGTATAAGACAATAAGCTGTCTTATATGTAGTTTTTAAATCAACGTACAGCTAATAATGACTGAAATTCGTTAAATTGCATTGACTGTATAGAATAAATCTTCACATTTTCATCGCAGTAGCCAATAGTGTCATGTTATAGTGCTTAATGTACAAGTCTAAGGGTGTTCATGATTCTTTGGGATGAGCTGTTAGTCTTATAATTTGAGGTAGAATCTTTTTCAGTTGTCAGCTAGCAGTAGTATCTTTGACAATTGGACAAGAGTAATTCAAATTCGAAACAGTCTTCTGTAGCTAAATGCTAGGAACGTGTGTGATGTCTTTTCATTGCATTCAAATCCAACACGCTTAGCTTCCTTTGGGTAAATATAAGATATGCCAGAGCTTGTGTGCACTTTATAACCATTTTAATAGGGATTACATTTAGGACTATTTCTTTTGGCGAATGACTGAATTTCTAAGTCTTCACTCGGCCAAGGTAATACGTTCGTCTCTACATTACGTTTTAGTGGTCATCAACGAAAGTACAAAAACATATGTGTATTTGCATGCATATGTGGTATTTCCCACTTCTCGGGAGTGGAGACATCCTCCTAGCCTATTAGCACACAAGGATCGTACGTGCAGAAATAAAAATGGCGAACATTTGTAAATTGCTGATTAATATGTTTGGTAATCTATGAAGACTCATGAGACGATAGCATTTTAGACTAGGTCAGCAGAATGCCTTCAAAATCTTTCACAAGATGTATTTATTCTTGATCTAGTGTTGCCACTGTGTCCACGTACTGAAAAAATAGATTTTTCACACAGTTGATTCTCAAAGTTAGAACATCAAGTAGCTTCAATATAATGTATTCAATATTAATGTATAATGTAACGTATTTTGGATGTTGTTCCAACAAAGTAAATATATGCAAACTATAAAACTTCAAGAAAGGTATTTGGACATTTTAAGGCCACTTGTAGAATTGCTGAAATAAAATAAAATCTCGTTCAAATCAAACCAAAGTACTCCAGTTAAAAAAAATTAAAGTTACATCGTCTTAAGTGACTTTTGAAACATTTCTAATGCCATTCATGGTGTCATATGGATAGTTCCTTATAATACTTATTGACTTTAAAAAATATGGATACGGAATTCTCTGCAGTATGGGTGGCTCAAGAATCAGAAAAAAATTATGGTTTATAAAATTTAATGTAAAAGATGTATCTTCAGGTTTCCATTGTGGCATAATGTGTTATGGTGTTCATATGTATCTGTTAGTCTAACTGTTTTCAAGTTAGGTCGGTTTTCCTTTTAAAAGAAAAACATGTTAATGGTTTTAATTTATCCTAAAGTAACTTTAGACAGAAAAGTTCCAGAATTTATTTGTTCAAAATCGAACATAAAAAAAATAAAACCATCTATCATTGAATTGTGAACAAATACTCATAAATAAAACTATATTCAGTGCTATACAGCAAGTATTACTCACGAGTTGATGTTAGGATTCAATTCATGATTTTTTAATTGGGCGACTGTCATTCCGTCCTTCCATTCCGACAGTGCTTCAAAATCATGGATGAAAACAAGTCATAATGTTCAACGTCTCATAACTTTGAGCAAATCAGTTCATGAAAGCTTAAGAAGGATGGAAATTAGTTATTCATACTTTGCTGGACAACACTGAATTACATATCAAAATTGTCCCTTTTGCATTTTTGCATTATCGCCCTAGATGGGATTGCATCAAACCTCCAAGAATTAATATAAAGCTATAAAAATTGGAGAGAATAAGCTAAAAGTTTTATTAAATGAAACCCAATGCCATCAAATTATTAGTGTTCGAGGTATCACTCGACCAGGTTATTAAGTATGCCTCCATATTACCTGTTAGTCGTCACTAGTGAAAGAACAAAACATGCCTACATTTCTGTTCAAAAATGCTTTAGAGGTTATTTGCTATGACTCGAGAGATGCAGTGTCCTAAACCACGTTAGCATTTTAGACTTTAGCATTCTCAAAATGCATTCCAAATCTTGTCGTAGATGAATTTACGCGTGACTTTTTATTCTTAAGGTGTCTAGGTAGAGTAAAATTAGATTTTTTCAGAGAGTTCCTACATCAAAATTATTATAATGTGTGCACACTTTCAAAGGATTTAGGATTATGTCACAACTATAGGAAATCTATCTGAACTGTGAAACTGCTAGAAACCTATTTGACTGTATTTAAGCCCACCTGCAGAATTGCTCATAAAATAAAATGAAGTGTCGTTCGAAACAAACCAAACTAAGTGACCTACAAAAAATAGCATTGTCTCATGTAATTTGAAACAATATTTTACCTGTCTGATTTTGTCTGCTATATTGTCTAATATTTCTGTGCATAACAATGCACCTATTGTTGTCTAATATTTTCGTATACTAGTCTATTTTTGAAAACTTGTCTGCCAACCATTCGTACCATTTCTTCTAAACCCAACAAGGATTAATTTTCTTATCAGTGTGAAGGTGGTTTGTAGGTTAAAACAGTAAGACATGTTTAATGCAGTTAGTAAGACATGTTGAAGTCAGTTTGCGTTATTTGATCGCTATTTACTAAGACAAAATAGCAACACGTGTACTATCATATAAGCATTTTCACAAAGTCACTGCCTCATAAGTCATGAATGGAACCCAAAATCATCTGTATTGAGTGATCAAAATTATCATTACAATATACTTTAACATGATCTGAATAGAAATTTACCTTTATTTCATAGAAAGAATTTAACTATTGAGAAAATACGATTAGTTTTTTCTTGTGTATCCTTGATAGAAAACAAACGTCTAACTTTCCATACACTAACAAGGCATTTACATCAGCATAAAAAATGATAATCTCATAAAAATGTTCATTGCATCAAACAGACCTAAATTTTAGCTTAAAAAGACCTCTGACTTTACAAAAACTATAATATTTGTGAAATATTCGTCAATAAATTTAGCCATAATTTGGTTTTGTCTGTAACAACGTAAATCAAGCTAAGTTTCAGTAAGTAAAGCTAATTACGGCTTGGTACGGCATTAATTATCATGCCATAATTTGGTATGTTAGGGCCCCCTGTTGCCAGTGATACCGAGCCTAGTGCTCCCTTAAGCTATTGTAGAGTAACATTAAGGTGCAGTAACCTTGGGCAGAGCTATGTATGGTTCATATCCAGATGTCGTAACTATGGTTGTATGGTAGTCTGTACATTACACCTGTATGTAGGTGGAGCCCTGGTAGTGTTGGTGAGAGGGTGAAGTGCTGTGGGGACACCTTGTGTTACATCCCGGTACTTGAGCTGCTACTTAACCAACACTCCTGGCCTTAGCCGGTCAGTTCACCTCTGGGCTCCAATCCAGCAACACTTCTCTCCTCTCCTCTACACTACTGGGGTGCTGAAGCCTTCTAAGCCTCCTGAGCTACTGAACCACTGTACTGCCCGCGTGGACCTGAATAAACCTACTTCAACCCTAACGAGTCTGGTTATTTGGGTGAGGACTTGGACTGCCTTCTACTCATACCCCGTAGCAGACATTTTTATTTTGTGGGTACATGTTTCCTATGATTTTAATTAGCCATTATTTAATTTTAGCCAGTCAGTAAATTTGGGCCAAAGTCTCGAAATTGTTGTTCAGGTGGGATGCTCCATTGATGCGATGGTGTAAATGAGCCATAGTATGCTTAACACGAGGGGGTTAAACTTGTGAATTTGGTGTCGACTTATTATGAAGATATTCTTTAAGTATAAATCTAAAAGCCAGAAAAAATATGCTGGAAAGATTAGGCCAAAAATTGTATTTAGTTTCATATGGTTAAATATGAACTGTCTCACAGGCTGATGACTGCTATTTTCTGAATGTTCATTGGTTAATCGACCTTTAATGATTATCAAGTGCATTTCGTTACAAAAATTTCTCTTTTATGAAAAAACAAGTGAACATTCTTACTTGATGATGTGGTGTCTATATGAAATTAACTAAGACCATTTTTTCTTTCATACTCATAGAATACGGCAATGGTGAGAAACGTACATTATTGTTATTATTTTTCTAAGTAGTAAAGTGTATTAGTGGTTAAACAGTATATATGAACATATTTTATGTCACATTCATTGATCGCATGGGTGCACGGCTTTTCTTTAAGGGTATACATTTTCTTGTTAGAAAGGTATTGTGATTTATAAAGAATCCAAGTACATATGACATCCAAGTACATATGACATCCATTGAAAAGCATTGAATGTACTAGATACATCATCTTTCCGTTTTCGCATAATATATGTCACGGTGTTTATATATGTAAGGCTAAGGGTTTTCAAGTTTCTTTTCAGTTTGGCTTTCCCATTAAAGGACAAACCATCACTAATTTTTCCAATTTCCCCATACTCTTAAGTTTATTTTTTTTCAAAATCGACTACATAAACCATAAAACCACAAATTTCTTTAGCATTGAATTGGTATTAACAAATACTAACCAAAAAACTCTAGTTTCAGTGGCATACATCTCGTGTTACTTAGGAATAATTCTTAGAATTTGGCTCATGAATTTTTACCCAAGCGATCATCAGTCCTCCCGTCATTGGTAATTGCATTCCGACATTAATTGGAAATAAAAGATGAAAATAAAAGATGAAAAAATATCAAAATACGAAACCGCTCATAACTCAGAGTAAATCATTTCAGGAAATCGTAAGAATAATCAGCAATCTTCTTTTCAACCAATGTGGTGGTGTAGTCTGGTAGTTGCTCAAATTTCTTTGGACAACAAGGAATTGCATATCAAAATTTTCCCTTTTGCCGTCCATCATTGTGGTCCAGGTTAGGATTGTTTAAAACTTCCAAGGTTAAATCTCAAGGCTTTAAAAAATAAATATATGTATTATGGCATAAATTTCATTGAATAAATACCGATCCTGTCAAATTATTAGTGTGCAAGGGAATACTCGATTAGGTATTAAGTTTGACTCCATATTTGACTCCTGTTATTTGACGTCAGTCAGAAAACATAAATATGCCTGCATTCATGTTCTATAGTGCGTAAGAGAGTAATTGCTGCGACTTGGGAGATATAATAAACACACTTTTGGTTTGTTTGGCACCACAGATGCATTGCAGTAATGAATACATAGACATTAGAGGTCAGCATTTAGATGTTAGAATCCTCAATATGATTTCCAAATATTACCATAGACGTATTTTATTTATGATCTATTGTTCTTATGTTTTTAAAGTACTTTAAAAGATGATGTTTTCACACAGTTCTTACAGACCTTACAGGAAGTTGCTTCGATTCTAATGTGTGCTCTAACTCTCCTTATTTTTTATGCTGTCACAACAAAGGAAAATTAATGTGTAAACTACAAAACTTCAGGAAACGTTTTTGGCAATATTAAGGGATCATGCAGAATTGCTCATCAAATAAATGAATTCTTGATTAAACCCCCCAAAAAACATCAAAGTTGCATCATCTCATGTAACTAGGGAAACATTTCTCCTGGGATACTAAATGCAGTGTCAAATTAATAGTACCTTATAATAACTAATGACCTTTCAGAATGGGTGGAAAAGGGAATCTCTGCAGCAGGCCTGTAGGCAGGCCACCTGCATGCCACCTTCCATTTTCTGAATACTCTGACTTTTCTGAATGTTAAACACCCTTTAAATGTTATGGGGTGCATTTCTTGACAGAGCTCACACTGACGAGCAATACCAACGAACATTCTTACTTGGTAATTTAATGTCTACATAAAATGTACCTTTACTTTTCTTTTTTCTTTCTTCCAGATTATAATGACTACGGTGAGTAACAGACATTAGCAGTATTTTTTCAAAGTTACAAGGTTTACTAGTGTTTAACGAGATATAAACAAAGAAAATTTAAGTGGTCTTCCGTGTTCAAATGGTTACAAAGCTTCTATTAATTAAGCCAAAATTGTCATGCAGAAAGTTGTTGATTTACAAAGAAGTGTACATCTACGAATGACTTAAATTAATTGAACTGCACCATTTCTGTTGTAGTGTAATTTCAAGTTACGGTCTGATGGTTTTAAAAGTTTCTTTTAAGTTTGCTTTTCCTTTCATGAAAAAACCGTAAACAGTTTTAATATTATGTAACAGTAGTTTGCCACTATCAAAGTGCCTTAAATTTGCTTTTTAAATTAACGTAAAACAATGAAGGTTTAAATGTTATAAAAGTTTAAATGTTATAAACGAATACTAACATATAAAAGTGTGTATTTTGTGTGCCGTATATCGTGTTTTAATCACTAAATAAACCTTACAATTCAAGTCGTGGTTTTCGGTTGCGACCATTCAGCCCTTCCTTCTTTGGCAATTATCATTCCAACAGCACTTCGAAATAAAGGATGAAAAATGTTATAATATGAAACCTACTAGAACGGAGAGAAAATGGAGTCGTTAAAGCTTAAATACAATTGGCTTTCAGTTCGACCAATCTGGAACAGTACCCTGGTAGCCTTTCATATATACCTGGGTAGCCTTTCCAACTCCGTGTGTGAGATTGCACACTCTTTGGCAAGCCTTGTGGGACAGACAAGACAGCAATAGGTTGCGAGCTATTAAAGGCACTGTCTAGGAATGACACTCTGCTTGTCGCTGCAGCCACAGGGAAGTGTAGTGCTGGCCCATTTACGCATTGGTCACACAGACTTACTGAATGTTTACTTTTGCGGGGGGGGGGGGGGGGTGTCCCTCTTGAATGTCATTGATGTCGATGGCCACTTACAGCCCGACACGTGCTTGTTGATTGTCACCATCGTTTCCATCTTCCGTGAGACACTGCACGTCAATCAGGCAATAAGTCTGACCTCCTATCCGGGGCTTTTAATTTTTTGCGGGAGATAAAGATCTATGATAAGATCTAGATTGGCGGTTTCTTTAGCATGTCTGTAATGTGTGGCGAAGTGGCAACCTGGACCACTACACTGTGACTGCGGTAGGCGATAATGACTTGCATGTTAATGCCCATTAAGCCTCAATCCTTCCCCATTCCAGATGACACTTACTATCAAAATTACATACTTTGCTTTATGGCACTTCGCAGTATGTGAGACTGCGCCAGATATACAGGGACAAAAGTAAAGGCTATAAAATAAAGCTTGAGAAATTAAGTTAAATTTTTATTCAATAAAACTATATGTACTCCAATTACCCGTACTTAAGGACGTCACTGGTTGACGGCTGCGATTTTCTGAATATTTATGTGTTAATTGTCATTTAAAGATAACGAAGTGGATTGCACTATTTATCAATGGTGCACAATTAAAGTAAACAATCTTTGTTGGTAATATTTTAAGGCATGTCAAATATTTATGTCAAATATTTTTTTTTAACTTACAGAAAAAGAAGGTTATGGTGAGTAACAGACATATTAATAGTTGGCTAATAGTAATAAGATTAACAAGACCTTAACCTGTCAAAAATTTAGTAATTTTGATACATTATTCTGCCATCAGTTTTATGTGGGATCACTGTTTTTTAATAAGGGTAAAATATCATATAAGTCAATTAGCTATCTTATACATAGTTTTTAAATGAGTTTTAAATTGCCATATAAGAATGATAATGTAGTTTTTTAATGAACAAACAGTTAATAATGACTGAAGTTTGGTAAACTGCATTGCAACAGCAGGAGGTTACAGTTGTCATTTTGGTACAGTCTTATTTTTGAAGTATTTATTAAGTATAAATTTAAAATCAAAAAAGCATACTGGAAGGGTTAGGGCAAAATTTGTATTTAATAATGAGTGGTAACCTTTTAATTGACTTTTACGAGCTGATGACTGATATTTTTTGAAAGTTCATTAGTTAATTGCCTTTCGATGATTATCGAGTGCAGTTCTCGACAAAATTTCGATAAAAGAAATGAAATTTCTTACTTGGCGATGAAGTGTCTTCTTAAAATTTACTCAGACTATTTTTTTTTCATGCTTACAGGAGGATATGGCCATGGTGAGAAACACAAATCATTATTATGTTTTTCCAGAGTTATGAGGTTTACTAGTGGTTAACCAGATATAAATAGATACATTTTATGTGGGATTTATTGTTTGCATGGCTACAAAGCTTTTCTTCACGATTATAAATTTTCATTATTAGTAAGGTATTATGGCTTATAAAGAAGGGCACATTTAAGTACAAGTAAAATTTATTGAAGAGCTTGGAATGTAAGGGCTCACTCTTCATTAAGAATAAATCTAAAAGCCAGAGCAGCATACTGGATTGGTTACAGCCAAAATTTTATTTTATAACGTCTGGTTATATTTTGAGGGGCTACTAGGTGCTATGACAACTATTTTCTGAAAGCTCATTGGTTAATCGCCCTTTAATTATTATTTAATGTAGTTCTTGACAAAATTTCGATAAAAGAAGTGAAATTTCTTACTTGTGAATGCAGTATCTCGTTGAAATTTACTTAGAATATTTTTCTTTCATTCTATAGGTGGACACGGCCATGGTGAGAAACATAAATTATTATTATTTTTTTCCCAAAGTTTAAGGTTCACTAGCGATTAACCGGAAATAAAAAGGTATATTTTATGTGGGATTCATTGTTTGCGTAGCTACAAAGTTTTTTCTTTTTGAGTCTAAATTTTCTTGTTAGGAAGGTATTGCAGTTTATAAAGAAATGTACATTTAAGTACAACTGAAATCCATTGGAAAGCTTAGCCTGTAAGGCATCTATCTTCATTAAAAATAAATCAAAAACTTAGAAAAGCATACTGGATGGGTTATGGCAAATTTTTTAAAAATAAAATGTGGCCATATTTTAAGTAGCTCACTAGCTATGGCTGCTGTTTTATGAAAACTCATTGGTTAATTGCTCTTTAATGACTATCGAGTGCAGTTCTTCAAAAAATTTAGATAAAATAAATGAACTTTCTTACTTGGCATTGCAGTATATACTTGAAATTTACTCAGACTGTTTTTCTTTCATGCTTATAGGAGGACACGGCCATGGTGAGAAACACAAATCAATATTATTTTTTTCTAAAATTATAAGGTTCGCAAGTGGTTAACCAGATACAAATACATGAACTTTAAATGGGATTTATTGTTTGCGTGGCTACAAAGCTTTTCATTACGAGTCTAAATTTCCATGTTAGAAAGGTATTGTGGCCTATAAAGAAGGGCAAATTCAAGTACAACTGATATTTATTGAAAAGCTTGGCAAGTGAGGGCTCTATTTTCATTTAGTTTAAATCCAAAAGCCAGACGAGTGTACTGGATGGGTTATTGCAAAATTTTCATTTTCTAACTTGTGGTCACATTCTAAGTGGCTCACTAGCTATGACTACTATTTTCTAAGTGCTCATTGGTTAATCGCCTTTTAATTATAATTTAGTGCAGATCTTGATAAAATTTTGATAAAAAAAGTGAAATTTCTTACTTGACAATGCAGCATCTACTTGAAATTTACTCAGAATATTTTTCTTTCATGCTTATAGGATATGGCCATGGTGAGATACACAAATTATTATTAGTTTTTCAAAGTTACAAGGGTCACTAGTGGTTAACCTGATATAAATAGAAACATTTTATGTGGAATTCATTGTTTGCGTGGCTGCAATGCTTTTCTTTTCTAGCTCTTTTTTATGAGTGTAACTTGTCATGTTAGAAAGGTATTGTGGTTTATAAAGAAAGGCACATTTAGTATGACTGAAACCCATTGTAAATCATGGCAAGTATGGGCTCCATCTTCATTAACTATGAATTTAAAAATTAGAACAGCATACTGGATGGCTTCCGGCAAATTCTTTAGTTATCATTTACCATTTGTTTACTATTTAATTAAATAGCTACCAGACGACTGTATTTTTTGTAAGTTCATTGGTTATTGCCCTTTAATGATTATTGAGTGCAGTTCTTCATAACATTTTG
>JAHWFP010028480.1:52585-63514 GCA_023313725.1 Lithobius niger
ACATTTAGTACGACTGAAATCTATTGCAAATCATGGCAAGTATGGGCTCCATCTTCATTAACTATGAATTTTAAAATTAGAACAGCATACTGGATGGCTTCGGGCAATTTTTTTAGTTATTATTTACCATTTGTTTACAATTTAATTAAATCACGACCAAACGACTGCTATTTTTTGTAAGTTCATTGTTTATTGCCCTTTAATGATTATTGAGTGCAGTTCTTCATAACATTTTGATAAAAGAAGTGAACGTTCTTCTTTGGCAATGCAGTATCTACTTGAAATTTACTCAGACTATTTTTCTTTCTCGCTTATAGGTGGACACGGCTATGGTGAGAAACACAAAGTATTTATTATTTTTTCCAAAGTTGTAAGGTTTACTTGTGGTTAATCATATATAAATATCTGAATTATGTGTGGGGTTCATTGTTTACGTGGCTACAAAGCTTTTCTTTATGAGCTTAAATTTTCATGTTAGAAAGGTATTGTGGCGTATAAGAAAGGCACATTTAAATACGACTGAAATCCATTGAAAAGCATTGCATGCATGGACTTCATCTTCAATAAGTATAAACCTAAAAGCTAGAAAAACCTACTGGGTGGCTTGGGGAAAACTTTTTATTTAATAACCTGTGGTCACTTGTTCACTAGGAGATTACTGATATTTTTTGAAAGTTTATTGGTTAATTGCCTTTATATGATTATCGAGCGCAGTCCTGGAAAAGATTTCGAAAAAAGAAGTAACCATTTTTACTTGGCACTGTAGTATCTACTTGAAATTTAATCAAACTATTTTTTTTTCTTCCTTTTAGGAGAATACGGCTATGGTGAGAAACACAAATTATTGTTATTTTTTTACAAGGTTTAATTGGTGGTTAATCAGATAGAATTATATAAAATTTTGTGTGGGATTCATTCTTTACGAGTCAAAATATTCATGTTAGAAAGGTATTGTAGCTTATAACTAAGGGTATATTTAAGTAGGACTGAAATTAATTGAAAAACATTGCTTGTAAGGGCTTTATATTCAATAAGTATAAATCTAATACCTAGAATTAGAAATGTGGTCACATTTTAAATGGCTGACTAGCTTTGACTACGATTTTCTGAAAGCACATTGGTTAATTGCCATTTAATGAATATCGAGTGCAGTTCTTGACAAGATTTCGATAAAAGAAGTAAACGTATTTCCTTGGTAATGCAGTATCTACTAGAAATTTACTCAGACTATTTTTCCTTCATGCTTATAGGTGGATACGGCCACGGTGAGAAACACAAATTATAATTATTTTTTCCCTAAGTTATAGCGTTTAATACTAGTTAATCGGATAAAAATAACTAAATTTTGTGTGGAATTCATTGATTGGGTACCTTCTAAGCTTTTTCACAAGTCTAAATTTTCATGTTAGAAATATATTGTGGCTTATAAAGAACGGCTCATTTAAGTACGACTGAAATTCATTGAAAAACAATGAATGTAAGGGCGTCATCTTCAATAAGTACAAATCTAAAGAGCTATAAAAGCCTACTGGATGGCTTGAGGCAAAATTTTTATTTAAAATCGTGAGGTCACGTTTTAATTGGTTCACTAGCAGATTACTGCTATATTTTGAAAGTTCATTGGATAATTGCCCTTAAATAATTATCGAGCACCATCCTTGAAAAGACTTCCATAAAAGAAGTGACCTTTCTTACTTGGTATGCAGTATCTATTTGAAATTTACTCACACTATTTTTTCTTTCATCTCTATAGGAGGACATGGCCATGGTGAGAAACACGAATTATTATTATTATGCTTTGTAATGTTTTACTAGAGGTTAATAAGATATAAACAGCTAAATTTTGTGTCGAATTCATTGTTTGCATAGCTACAAAGCTTTTTTTTAACGAGTCTAAATTTTCATGTTAGAAAGGTATCGTGGCTTATAAAGACGTTCACATTTAAGTACAACTGAAATTCATTGAAAAGCAATGAATGTAAGGGCTTCATCTTCAATAAGTACAAATCTAAAAGCTAAAAAAATCTTACTGGGCGGCTTGAGGCCAAATTTTTATTTAATTACGTGTAGTCACGTTTAATTGGTTCACTAGCTGATTACTGATATATTTTAAAAGTTCATTATTTAATTGCTATTTAATGAATATCGATTGCAGTCCTTGACAAGATTTAGTTAAAAGAAGTGAACTTTCTTACTTGGCAATGAAGTATCTACTTGAAATTTACTCATATTATTTTTCTTTCATGCCTATTGGAGGACATGGCCATGGGGAGAAACACAAATAATTATTATGCTTTGTAAAGTTTTACTAGTGGTTAGTCAGATATAAATACCTAAATTTTATGTAGGATTCATTGTTTGCGTAGCTACTAAGTTTTTTTTTACGAGTCTAAATTTTCATATTAGAAAGGTATTGTGGCTTATAAAGAAGGCCACATTTAAGTACGACTGAAATTTATTTAAAAAATAATACACGTAAGGGCTTCACCTTCAACAAGTGTAAATCGAAAAGCTAGAAAACCATACTGGATTGCTTAGGGCAAAATTTTTTATTTAATAACGTGTGATCACGTTATAATTGGCTTTCTGTGCTTATCTGATTACTGATTTTCTTGCAAGTTCATTGGTTAATTTCCCTTTATGGAGTGCAGTCCTTGAAAGGATTTAGATAAACGAATTGATCTTTCTAACTTGGCAATGCAGTATCTACTTGAATTTACTCATACTATTTTTCTTTCACGCCTATAGGAGGACACGGCTATGGTGAGAAACACAAATTATTATTATTTTTTTCCAAACTTATAGGGTTTGTTAGTGGTTATATAAATACCTAAATTAAATGTGGGATTCATTGGTTGCGTTGCTACAATTCTTTTCTTTTTGGGTCTAAATTGTCATGTTAGAAAGGTAGTGTGCTTTATAAAGAAAGGCACATTTAAGTACGGCTGAAATCCATTAAAAAACACTGCATGTAAGGGCTTCATCTCCAATAAGCATAAATCTGAAAGCTAGAAAAGCGTATTGGATGACCAAGAGGAATTTTTTTAAATATCTGTGGTAACGTTTTAATAGGTTCATTGGTTGAATACTGCCATTTTTTTGAAAGTTCGTTGGTTAATTGCCCTTTAATGATTATCACGTGCAGTTGTTGACAAAATTTCCATAGATGAAGATAACAAGTGAACTCTCTAATTTGGCAATGAAGTATTTACTTAAAATGTACTAAGACTGTTTTTCTTTCATGCTTATAGGAGGATATGGCCATGATGAGAAACACAAATAGTTATTATTATTTTTTTCAAAGTTATAAGGTTTGGTATTGGTCAACCTGAAATTGTCTAGCATAGACAATAATAAACACTAATAAATAACTTGTATTACCAAAGTCATACATGATGTAGTACTCGCGAAATAATCTTAGATTTCGTCACGTGATTTTTTAATTAGGCAGCCATCATCCATTCGTTCTTTGGCAATTTCCATTCTGACAGTGCTTCGAAATAAAAGGCCAAAAATGTGAAAAGACGAAACATCTCACATTTACAAGATTAAGCCAATTCAAGATATTTTAGATGAATTAGCCACCGACCATGCAATCCACATGGAAGTGTAGGTTGGTGGTCGTTGAAACATCCCTGGACAACACTGAATTAAATGTTAAAATTGACCTTTTGCCATCTGGCACTGTGGTCCTGGCGTGGACTAAACTCAAAAATAAATCTAAAGAAGAAAAATGTAAGCATTAATAGGAAAATTATATTGACTGAAACTCAAAGTAGTAAAATTATTCATGTGCAAGAGTATTAAGTTGTCCCCCTAATACCTGTTGTCAAAGTCAGTGAAAGTAAAAACGTGACTGCATTTGAGTTCGAGGGTTTGTAAGAGACTATTAGCTACAACTACACAGATACGGTGTCCTCTTACATCTTTGCATAGCAGATGCGAATACAGAGACATTAGACATTAGCATTTTAGATGTTAACATCCCCAAAATGTTTTCCAAATCTTACCATAGATGTATACGTTTATTACCTATTGTTCTTATGGTGTCTAGGTACTTTAAAAGTCGATTTTTTTTCAAACAGTGCCTACAGCAAAGTCATTATAATGTGTTTACTCAATCAACACATTTTGAATGATGTCACAATTAAAAAAAAATCGATCGAGAATTTGAAACTAACTCCAAAACTGTTTGACAGTATTTAAACCAACCTCCAGAACTGCTAATAAAATAAATTGATATCTTGTTCTAACCAAACATACTTTTGGAATTAAATTAAAACGAAAGTAGCATTGGCTCATGTAATTAGAAAAAGTATTTCAAATGAATATTTTTCTCTGTTAATATTGTCTAGTATTTCATTGTACAAAATTGACCTATATTTGTGTACTAATTCCGTTAACTAATCTATTTTTGATAGCTTGTATGTTCATTATTCATAACATCTGTAAAACTCTATTAACCATAACCGCCTGAAAGAACTTTCAGACCCTTTTTTTTGGGTCGGTACTCGGATTCGAACCGGCATTCTCTTGGTTTGGAGCCGACGACGCTGACCACTGGGCTGTGATTGCTCGCTTTGCTCGGGGTCCTCGGGGGACCCCTCACAAAGCTCGCGCTGGGACTTAGCTTTTCGCTGTTATACGTTGAAGGCTTACGTTCGTATCTAGGCAGTTATGTGTTAAGATAACTTCTCTACTCGTTAGGGTGGTTAAAAGCATATTTCAGGAAGATTAAGTGTTTATTATGTAGTTTGAAACCGCTATTAAGGCTCTGTTAATCCGTATTGTTCAAATTAGTAGGCCATAATTTGGACAATACGGATTAATAGTGCCTTAATAGCGGTTTCAAACTACATAATAAAAACTGAATCTTCCTTTAACATGCTTTTAACCACCCTCACGAGTAGAGAAGTTATCTTAATAGAGTTTTGCAGATGTTATGAATAATGAACATACAAGCTATCAAAAATAGGTTAGTAAACGGAATTAGTAGACAAATATAGGTCATTTTTGCACAATGAAATAGTAGACAATATTAACAGAGAAAAATATTCATGTGAAACACTCAGAAGTGGCACCAAAGAAACTTAAGCGAGAGGGGGTCATTTTATTACGTTTTATTCCTGATTTTTCAGATGCAGGCGATGCTTTTTTTTTTGCTAAACAACGAAACCAATAGCTTACATTTTTGTGGCGCGTGTTTTAATGACTGGATCAGATGCAAAAGTTGCACATTTGTTAAAGCTATTCTTTGAATTGTAGTTTCTAATTGTGGCATGACTCTGAACGACCCTGAAATTCATTTCGAGGTGAACATGTGTATGGACCAAAGAGATGATCTAGTCATTGACTCCAGGAAATATTTGGTGACAGTGCTGATGCGTTGTCTGAAAATTTTTCTAGATATTGTCTTAAAGACAGTTTCACGAGCTAACAAAAAGACCGTGTGGGCTCTGAGAAACAATTAACTTTTAGCGGCCTATGGAGACAAATTGCAAAAAAAATTCTAGCAGGTTTGTATTTTCAAAAAGTCACTGCCTCATGTGGTACAAATGGATTCCAAAGTCAGAGTTGTCATTACAATGTACTTTAATACGATCTGAATACAAACCTTCTTTTATTTTATAGAAAAACCTAACTAATGGGCGAAAATCCGAAAATATTTTGTTTTGTGTATCTTTGTTTATCTTGATAGAAAACAGTCGTGTTAATTTCCATACACTAACTAGGTGTTTACATCAGCATAAAAATACACTATATTAAAAAAAAAACAATGATTATGAAAATTATGTTTTTTGCACTAAATCATAAAATCAAATCCAAATGCAATGTTTCACCTACTTCAAAGAAAACATCACTGCCTGAGAAATTATAATCTTATTAAAAATTGCTTGTTAGATCAAACACACTTAAAGAGGCCATTGAGTTTCTAAATACTAACTGAAGTATTCTTTCATTTATTTATTAATGATTTAGTTTCCTTTGTAGTGGTGTAAATCAACAATGATTCCATTCAGTAAATTTTCCCTTTATGGCAACAGTTTTCGTATGTGTTCAAATATTATTATGATTTTTAGTTAAAGGAGTTAAGAAATTTGTCCCCAAGTCTAAAAATTGCTGTTCATGTAGGAGGCTTCATTTGATGGAATTGATGCCGTGGTAAGCATGAGCCAACTTATGATCAACACGATGTGGTTACACTGGCAGTTTTGGTGTGATCTTATTTTTAAGATATTCATCAAGTATAAATCTAAAATCTGGAAAGCAGATTTTTAGAGTAAAATTTTATTAAATATCATGTGGGCACATTTTAAGTGGGTCACTCACTGATGACTGCTAATTTCTGAATGGTCATTGTATAATGGTCCTTTAATTTTTATTGATTGTAGTTCTTAGCAAAGGTTCCATAGATTAAGAAAACAAGTGAACATTCCTATTTGGTAATGTAGTGTCTACATGATATTTACTAAGACTATTTTTTCTTTCATGCTTACAGGAGGATACGGCAAAGGTGAATAACACACGTTATTATTATTTTTGTTATGATTAATTTGTTAGTGTACTATTAGTTATTATTTTTGTTATAATTAAGTTGTACGTGTACTAGTAGATAACCAGATATAAATGAATAAATTTATGCGTGATTCATTGTTTGCACCATAAGAAAGGTTTTGTTTACCAGGCTACATTTTCATGTTATAAAGGTATTGAGGTTTACAAATAAGCGTACACTAAGTATGACTGAAATTCGTTAAAAAGCAGTGCATGTAAGGGATACATCTTCCTGTTTCCATTATAGCATAATATAATATTACAGTATTCAAGTGTATGTCTAAGGGTTTTCACATTTCTTTTCAGTTTTGCTTTCACTTTAAACGAAAAAACACTGTTAGTAATTTTTTCCCTGCAACACGATCTGAATACAAGTTTACCTTTATTTTATAGAAAAAATTAAAGGTACATCCCTGCCGGTTGGCTTTTGTCTATGGCTTAGTTTTGCAACATTACTTCAGATACGTTTAAATATTGTAAAGATACTCATTTTTCTACTTTTTCCCCGTGATAAAAGGTGTTGCTACTTCACTCCAGCCTACGTAACTGTTGCAAAACTCTTTTGCACAGGGGGCTCGAATATTTTATCCTTTACATACACTAAGACGTTGTTTACATTCGCATAAAAATAACGATTTCTAAAACTCAATTGGTCATGATTCAAAGGCAATGTTTACCTGCTTCAAAGAACTTATTGCATCAGACCAAAGTTTAGTTTGAAAACACCATTGACTGTCAATACGTCAATTGAAGTATTTCACTAAATTTAACTATGATTTGGTGTTTTGGTTTCCTTTGCAATGGTATAATCAACAATAATTGTGTGAAGAAGAAACCCTGCTCCTTTATTTCTCCCTCCTAAGTGGGCTTCCTCTTACGACCACAAGAGCCTGAGATCAAGTGCTGTTTGTTATTTTGATTGGACAATAGAATGCTTACAATTAAATCTTGCAGTTGTTGTAACGTAGAGAAGAGCTATCCTTACCAGCACGTTGTCATGTCTTCGGCCAAAGCACCTTCATTGTCGACTTTCAACTGTTGTTTATCCTCTATAAATATTGTTCCCTTTCTCTGTTGACAGTCGTTCTTCTTTCTATTTGCTTTGTTTAAAGCTTTGCTGCTTTACAGCATTTATACCAGTTTGTACTCACCTAATCTCCACTGTGAACCACCGCTCCATTTACAATGTTGCTCCTCCTTTAGTATCCTTTCTCTCACGTCTTCTCCAGCTTTCTCATTGCTATGACGGAGTAACTTGTGAAGCTTTGCCATGTTGTTTTTGGCGTCATTATGCCAGTTTGCTACAGGACCAGTTTCAGATAAGAGCTGTCATGTTCTTCAACTCACCTCACCTAAGTGTAAGCCATTATACACACACACATACACACTTAAGTTTAGCTTCAAGAGACCATCGATGTTCTAAACACTAACTGAAGTGTTCTTTCACTTAATTTAGCCATAATTTAGTTTCCTTGATAATGGTGTAACTCAACAATGATTTCAATCACTAAAGTCAGTGGGATTGTTTCATTTATGGACACAGGTTTAAATATCATTTTTTTTAGTTAGGACAGTTAAGAAATTCGACCCTATGCTTAAAAATTTATCTTTATGCAGAAAGCTTCGTTGATGCCGTGGTGAGCATCAGCCAATGTAGGCTAAACATGAAAGGGTTACAGTTGCAGTTTTGATGTGGTCGTATTTTTTATATGTTCGTTAAGTATAAATCTAAAAGCTTGAGAGGAATTTTATTTAATAAAATGCACATTTTAAGTGGCTCACTAATTGATGACTGTGATTTTCTAAAAGCTCATTGGATTATTGCTCTTTAACGAATATCGATTACAGTTCTTAGCAAAATTTCCATAGATTAAGAAAACAAGTGAAAATTCTTACTTGGTAATGTAATGTCAATATGATATTTACTAAAACTTTTTTTTCATGCATACAGGAGGATATGGTAAGGGTGAATAAATTACAATATTATTATTTTTATTATTATTAAATTATAAGGTGCACTAGTGGTTAACAAGATATAAATGAACAAAATTTATGTGGAATTTATGTGGATACAAAGCTTCTGTTTTCGAGCCTACATTTTCTTATTAGAAAGGTATTGTGGTTTATAAAGAAAGGCACATTTAAGTACGATTGAAACTCATTGAAAAGTATTGCATGTAAGGGATACATCTTCATGTTTCGGTTGTAGAGTAATTTGGTTACAGTGTTTATATTTGTGCGTAAGTCTAAGGGTTTTCACATTTTTTTTCAGTTTGGCTTGCCCTTTAAACAAAAAAAACTGTTAGTAATTTTTAAAATGATCCTACAACACTATCTAGCTACAAGTTTACCTTTATTTTATAGAAAATTACAAGGGTACATCCTACTTGGTTGGCTCTTCTCTATGGCTTAATTTTACAGCATTATTTCAGATGCATTTAAATGTCGCAAATACATTCATTTTCCGATTTGTTCCCTCGTGATAAACGGATTTGCTACATGCATTCTAGCCTACATAAATGTTGCAAAAACTATTTTGCGCAGGATGCTCCAATATAGTGAGAATTGATGACTTTTAACTAACGTAAAAATCTTTAAAAAAATTAGTCTTTTGTATCCTTGATAGAAAGCAAACGTGTAGCTTTACATACACTAAGATGGTGTTTAGATTTGGCATAAAAATAACGATTCCTAAAACTCAGATGTTCATGATTCGAAAGCAATGTTTACTAGGGTGTTACAGAACTTACGTAAAAAATTGCAAGTCCTGAATTCACTAATGGGTCACTTGCAGTCCTATTCCTACTACTCACGTGCACTTATTAAAAAAAACTTCAGCGACTTAGGAGTATATTTTGAGGTCGCTCGGTCTTGCACTATATTTACGATGTTTGGCACATTTTTGTGTAAATAGCTTAAATATCCTAATTACGCCATTTTAGAGTATTACATTAGCACGTGCAAAAAACAGTGACAGAACTGCAACATTAATAGAGGCAGTGGGGATCAATATCTCCGTCATTCACTTGACGAAGTTCCTATTTCTAGAAGTAATACCCGCCACATGAGGAGATACGCAAGAAAAGCTGAGGGTAGCAACAATCATGCTAGGTTTTCTACTGACGGTTTCTTAATTCTTCACAGGGACAGAAAACTCCGCCCAAATATTTTCAAAAGGGTTGAGAAGTTTAATTGAGTTGCCATTCGTGTCACAGACCCCTCGAAAGGAGAGGAACAGCTCCTCGGAATTTCCAGGGTTGCTATTGCAACCGGAGAGGCCCAGGTAGAAGCATTATTAAAGCTTGTTAATGACTGTACTCTGTGGAGCGAAATTAGAAGTCTAGTCTTTGACACATCTTACTCAAATACATGACTGCCTTCTGGAGCATGAGCTGTGATAGAGATATCTTTGGACATAGATTTGATCTGGATTGCTTGTAGACGATTCCAGTAGAATTGGGGTTCTTTAGACATCAAGATGTGAAAGCGTACCAGACTGTATTTTCCCAGAAGGAACAGCTGGCCTTAGGAGTGAGATGATCATAGGTTATAAGGAGCCGATGACTATGACAAACTATGACTATGGCATGCATCATGCAGGGTCGATGGTCAATGCCATAAACACAATAAAGATATTCCCTTTTGCAGTCAAGTTTCGCTCTCCAAGAGTGAAAAACGGACACGAGGCCTTGAGCCTATTCGTTGCCCTCATCTACAGATGATACTGGAATGAGGCCAGTGTGGAACATACAGCATCACTCAATGTCCTCGATTTTCTTCGTAAGCTAGAGGAATATCAGAATCATAAACTGCAGAATTACAGATTTGCGCGATGAAACAGCAGTTTTGGTAGCATTCTGAATACCTAATTCCTCTTGCTTTCTTCGATTCCGTGTGTAACTATAGATTCAGCAAAGCAAGCAATAGTCAACAAGAGGGTAAGGCAATCTGATAGAAAGAAATATCTGAGACTGGTCGATGGGAAGAACTTCATAATGAGAGCTCGGTTGGAATCCTATGCCACAAAGCGTGCCACCATTTTCTTCAACTTCCTTCTGGACGATAGCAAAGAGTGGGCTAAATTTTTCTATCAATACGATCCTTTCTTAGATCACAGATGAAGTATGCCAAACAATGAATACAATTGTACAAAGCTTGGCTGTTGAAATGATAGTGCAGAAAAAGCGGTTGCTCTTATTCCATTCTATAACCGAAGACGAGGTCCAGAAACATATTTACTTCGTGTCGTTGCTCTTCACCGTAAGAAATTCAAAAACTCTTCACCGTAGACTACTCTTATAAAGTAATATTAAAATGTTTTTAGACATTTTCAGATTATGTTTGATAAACAATAATTACACAATGCAATGGGGT